>APFE030258168.1:4011-17132 GCA_000404065.3 Pinus taeda
TATTTTGTCAATAGAATAAGTCATTCGCCTATCATTTAAGCAATTTATTCATCACCCATCCATCCCTTTTATTTCATTATCGGGAAACTGGTCCCGTTATCTCCAGTCGGAGCCACCATTCCAAAGGGAAAAGGAGTTGTACCAAGGTTCGGACCGGGTGGTTATCCCCGATGTTGTGGCAACGGTTTTCGAGTCCTCAACAACTCACTATGGTGGATAGTGGGGCCTCTCACAACTTCATGGGTGAAAATACTACGAGAGGAATTGGGCTGAAATTTGTACCGGTGAAGGCATAGATGAAGACAGTCAATTCTCCTCCTGCTGAAGTTCTTGGTGTAGCTGAAAAGGTGGACACAACACTTGGTGAGTGGACAGGGAAAGTCGACTTCACTATATTGCGGATAGATGACTATGGGGCTGTGCTGGGAATGGAATTCTTGAAACAGTTTGATGCTATGATTGTTCCACATTTGAAGAAGCTGTACATTTATGATGGAAGGGAAGATGTACCCATTGGTGTGCCTACCATTGGAGTGACAAAGCCTGATTGTAAGTTGGCAGTGATACAAATGGAGGATGAGAAGTAGATGGAAGATATGAGTAAGCGGTTGTCCATGGTTGAGACAAAGCTTACCGAACAGTCACTGGTCATCAGGATTCTTTCAGATAATATCTTGGATTTATCAAGAAGGCTAGAAGCAGTCGAGGATGATGATGATGATGATGAGGCATATATGAGGCTGAATGTTTGAGAGGAGGATTGGGTCACTTATCTACAGAGGATGGAGATAGAAGATCCTGAAAAATGGATCGAGTTGATTAGTGAGGGTGAGCCTTCAGGCTCTACTCCCTCCACATCTTCTTAGATGGACAAGAAGATGGGGCTCATTGTTAGCTGCTCATGGCAGTGAGTCCTTAAAATAGGTTGAGCAAGTATGACAAATGGTGCAGGGATGGCTTGGCATCAAGCATCATGACATGTTGCAGATGGGATGGAGTTTCCATGGACCTGAGCATGGTGAGATTCTTGGTAAGTCCGAGATGTGGCAGAATCCGAGATAGACTGGTGAAGGCATAAGGAGGGACATTCTTATGATTTGAGCGTGACAGTTGGACTGATCACCCGACTAGTTCAAGTCATGGGGGCTAGCAGTGTACTAGAGAGATGTTGACATCAGGCAGACGAGGAGGGCAGTTCACAGGATGAGGACGACACATGGTGGAGATGGTAGTTCTACATATGTTGCAGGGATGTTTGCCATATGTGGAGGAGTTGACATCATGGACTGAGGATGAGATAGACATTGATATTGCTCTTGGTGGATGGCTACCAGGATGGTATTTTGTCGAGGACGACAATGATTTCAGGTGGAGGAGGATGTAATGACCTGCAGTTCTGGGCGCAGGGGTGGAGAGTGCGTGCACGCGGGTAGGCTGAGCGAACAGAGTTCGGTTGAAGCTTGGACGAGCTGCGGTTGGGCATAGGTGCGAGCTCATTGATATGCGACAGTATGTTATGCATATGTGGAGTGGGCGAGCTGTTTATACGCATGAGAGCGTGGTGTAAAACGTATGGAGGTCGACCTATGACTTAAAGGCAAGCCGACGACATATTGCAAGAAGTATGGGTGCGTGTGTAGCATGGTGGACTAGTCGGCCAGGCTAGCCAACTCGCCCTGCCATGGGTATATATTGGTGAACGCGTTGAGTCATTTGGAGCATCATCCATCACTCAACATCTTCGCTCTATGAGGTAGAGGCGCAGGTCTAGTGCGCAGATCTAAGGAGGAGGCACAGGTTTAGTAATGCACCCATTCTTGGGCAGGGCTGCACGGTGACAACGCGGATGTGGGTGAAGGTGCGGGCAGGAGCACCCGGTGGTTGGGTGAGGGCGTGCACGGGTGTGTGGCGCCCGATGGACGGTTGAGGCGTGCACGGGTGTGGTGCCCGGTTTGTGCGACGACTTGGCACGGGTGTCTTGGCGACTCGGGTGAGCACCTGCCCATCGTGCAAGTGTGCACGGTGACTTGGTGGAGTGTTGAGATTGTGGACGGAGGTGTGTCTCGGTTGGAGGCGCCCGTGTGTGGTGACTTAGAGGCGCGCCCGAGTTGGGCAAACAACGCGATCGTGCGACAAGGTGAACGAAGCGTTGGTGAGTCGTGCGGCGACCGTGCGGAGGTGCCGACGAGCTAGGCAGCCGAGTTTTGCCTTGGATTGGAAATTTGGCTAAGTATGAAACTTGGGGTTTCCAAGTATACTTGTAAAGCTTTGTAAACTGTTGTATAATATATTGTTGGGCAGACTCATTGCTCAGGGAGTTGACCTTCCCTTTATACTATGCAATTATGTTCATCATTTATAATTGTTGTTGATAATGAATGTGTATGGGTATTCATTGGTATAAAGGATAAAGAAATAATACTTGGTTGAGAAACACAAACTAAGTAGGAATAAGTGGTTAGGCATAGTCCACGAACATAAGTATTGGTGAAAAGAAAGTGTTCGGTGGTGTCTTATACAATGATGTAAGACTTCTGCTTTGAAGGAGGATTGATAGGACCGAAAAAATCCATGCCCCACTTCTCAAATGGCTCGAAAGTCACTTGAGGTTGGAGGGGCATCTCATCCCTTGGAGTCGGTTTCCCCATCCTTTGACCTCGGTCACATTGGCTGATGTATCTTCTGACATCTTGATGAAGAGTGGGCCAATAATAGCCTGCCTGTAGAATTTTGAAGGTAGTCCTTTTTGCTACAAAGTGGCCTCCATAGGGCCCATCGTGACAGGTGAGGAGGATGTCAAAAACTTCCTCCTCCCTAACACAACGCCTCAAGATCTGATTCGGCCCAAGTTTAAATAGGTTGCCTCCAATCCAAGTGAATGGGGCACTTTTCCTCACAATTTTGCTCTTCTCTTTTGAGGATAGGTGCGGAGGGAACTGTGATGAAACCAAGTAATTTGCTATATCAGCAAACCATGGAGAGAGTACTGAAATATCAAACAGGTGTTCATCCGGTGTTTGATCATCCATCGTCCTTTCTTCACCTGCAGGCAAATCTAGTATAGACAGAAAGTCAATAACAAAATTTTCCTTACCTGGCTTATCAACAATGGTCAAATCAAATTGCCGCAACAAAAGTAACCATCTAATGATACAAGCATTTACATTAGGTTTATTCATTAAATATCTAATCGCAACATGATCACTGTGTACAAATGTTTGATAACCAGTGATGTAGTGTCTGAACTTGTTTAGGGAATGAGTACGGCCAAGAACTCTTTCTCGATTACAGTATAGTTCAACTCTGCCTTGGACAGGTTTTTGTTGACAAAGTAGATGGCATATGGCAGTTTCTCCTCAACTTGTCCCAAGGCTTCCCCTATGGCTTTGTTCGAGGCATCAGCGTGGAAGTGGAAAGGTAGGGCCCAGTTTGGACCTGTCAAGATTGGGGCGGTTACTAGCTTATCTTTCAACTCATCTAGGGCCTCTTGACAGTTGTCAGTCCATATAAACTCAACATCTTTCCCCAAAAGACCAAACAATGGCGAGGCTAGCTCATTGAAATCTTTAATGAATCTTCTATAATATCCTGCTAAGCCTAGGAAACTCCGAACATATCTTACCTTTTGAGGAGGTGGAACCTTTTGGATGACAGTAATTTTGTTGGGATCCACCTGTAATCCTTGCTGAGAAATTGCATGACCTAGCACGGTCCCTTCAGTCATCAGGAATTCACATTTTTTAGGGCTGAGGGACAGGTTCATCTCAATACACTTGGTTAAAACTTTTCCTAGGTTAGCCAACGCTTCTTGGAAGTTGGACCCATAAGGAGTAAAGTCATCCATATAGATTTCTACCGAATCATTAACCAACTCCGTGAATATGCTCAGTACTGCTCTCTAAAAAGTGGCAGGAGCGTTGCATAGCCCAAAGGGAAGGACTCGGTAGGTAAAGGTACCCCATGGACAAGTGAAGGTGGTTTTATCTTGGTCCTCCGGGCTGATTTGGATTTGATTATACCCACTGAACCCATCTAGGAAAGAGAAGAACTTCTTCCCTGCCAGTCCATCTAACACCTGATCTATGAAAGGCAAAGGGAAATGGTCCTTCTTGGTGGCTTTGTTAAGTTCTCGGTAATCTACACAGATTCTCCACTTCTCGTTTTTCTTGGGCACGAGCACCATAGGAGAGACCCACTCAATGTCAGAGATGGGGTAGATGAATCCTGCATCCAACAACTTTTGCAATTCTTCTTTGACAATGTCCTTAAGGGCTGGATTCATTCTCCTCTGAGGCTGCCTGATCGGTTTGCAATCCTCTTTGATGTAAATGTGATGGGTACAGATCGAAGGATGGACTCTTTTCATCTCCTTATAGCTCCAAGCAAAAGCATCCAAATGGTGGTTCAATAAGCTACACAACTCCTCCTGAGAGGGAGATAGGGATGAACTAATCTTTAAGGTTCTTTCAGGGCCAAATTCCACATTCTTAACTCTGGGAGCGGTTGGACCAACCACGCAGAAGTCCACTAGAGCACTGGCTTGGGTACCCTCCACCAGCTCCTCTAATGGCAGCACACTGGGAGGTGGATTTTGAATCAGATTATCAATTAAGTCATCCTCGGTTTGAGGACCTCCCCTGGTGGCTTCTACTATGCACAATGGTGCGGAGTAGACTTCATCCTCATCTCCCTCCTCCAACCAGAGAGGTAAATCATGTTCTAACAGAGGTTGGGTAGGAGGATATAGGACTAGCTGTTTGGACATAGGCCCATTCTTGATGGTCATGCTCCCTGCTCGAGAACTGATGTAAGCATCTGCAGTGGCCAACCAAGGCCTTTCCAAAATGAGGGGGTATCCAGTGAATTGTGCCTTTGGCTGAAAGACCAAGAAGTCCGCAGGGTACTCCCAAGAATCAACAGAGACTAAGACATCTTCCACAATCCCTTCGGGAGTCACGGTGGAGCGATCTGCTAACTATAGTACTATCGAGGTCTTTCTTAAGGAACTCTGAAGGTTAAGTTTGAGCATAGTGTCCCTGGTCATCACATTAATGGCAGCCCCTCGATCAATCAAGGTGTGGGGGATGATGGTGCCATTGATGTGGACATCAACTACAGGACTTCCAGGGTCCAAATATTTTGGACAGATTACTTGTCCCAACATCAGATCAGATAGCTGGCCCATGACATTGATAGTTGGGGCATCTCTCTTGCGCCTGCCTGGGTGCCTGAAACACTTCTCCTTGATCAATTTGTTGTAGATTGGTACATCTTTTATGGCCTAGAGAAGTGGCATTTTCACACACAACTGTTTAAGTTCTCCCAGAAGTTTAGTCTCCTCCGGGTTTGGTTGTGTGGTTATCGTTAGTCTCTCAGGAAAGGGTGGAATGACTTTGGGTTCACTTTCCTGTTTTTCTTCCTCATCCTCCAGAGGAGGTTGGCGATCTGGAAGGACCTTCCAAGATCGTAGGTTGTTCTCCTGAATCTCCACAGCGTAGGTAGGGCATGTTGTCTCTCCAGTATATACCTGTTGGGCCTGTCCGTTATTGGGGTTCGGGTTCGGTTGAGCAGGCATCTGGGGTTGTTTTGGAGGAGCAGGAGGTAATGGTTGAGGTGGAGCAGGTGGTGGAGGCAAAATAGCGGGATGAGAGTTGTATTGAGGCCTTCACCCCAACTGAGGTGCATTCCACTATGTGGCTGAACATGAGAGTGAAACGAATGAACAACGGTTTGAGTATGATATTGAGATGGATAAGACCAAGGAGGAGGTGTTGACCAAGAAGTATGAGCAGGGGGGGGCCAAGAAGGTATATGAGTGGATTGGTTGGGGTGGTAATAAGTTTGGGATGTCCCCTGCATCCCTTGCTGGTAAGGTCTGGATCCATGCGGCCTCCTTTGGTTGAGGAAGTAGAGTGGTTCAGTGGCTTCTTCGGCTCCTTGGTACATGGCTTTAAATCTGCGCAAGGTTGGGCATTGGTTCGTAGGATGGTATTCCTCACAAACGAAACATACCTCTACTGAGTGCAATGGACACTCGTTCGTAGGATGCTTCCTTGTGCATCTGGGACAAAAGATGGCCAAATCCCTCTTAGCTTCCTCTTTCTTCTGTTGGATTCAGAAAATATCCATTTGCATGGCAAAGCTCTGTCTCATCTCACTTTTAAGGTCTTCCATTTGATTTGTAAACTCATGTTTGGAGAGGGTGGCACTGGCTGAAAGTGGATTCCCCCTACCTCTTTTCCGGGCTGCCCTAGAGTGGTTTCTAAACACAATCTTTATGTCCTCATAAGGTAGTTGGTAGATGTCTCCGCCAGCTATCAAATGGAGGGTATCTAAAAAGTCTTCAGGGACTCCTCGGAGTAGAACCAGCTTCAGAGATTCAGGGTCAAGTGTGCACCTGGCCCTTTTATAACTAAGTTGGAACCTCTCTTCACAGTCTTCTAAAGATTCATCACTTCCCATGGTCATCTGAAAGATTTCTCTCTTCGTTTCTTTTGACCTACAGTAGTCTCGGTATTTGTTGTTAAAGGCTTGCTGCATTTCAACCCAAATTGTGATATTGTTTCCAGGTAACCCCATGAACCAGCGTAGGGTTGCATCCTTGAGGGTAGAGGGAAAGAGTTTCAACTTTTTCTCGTCTTCTGCATAGTCATAAGTTCGACAAAGGACAATAAACTCAAACAAGAAGGTATCAGGGTCTTCAGTGGTCAATCCATGGAAGTGAGGTAAGGCTGAGGGACTTATGTTCTTCATTTTCGTGTCCGCATTGGTCTCTCAGATGGGAAAGACACCCTCTATTCTCTCCTCGTCTCCTATACCGTTTCTGCATTCTACCATGGTCTCAAGAGGAATGTTTTCTTTCTCTTCTTCTGTTATAGGATCTTCGTATATCTCTGGAGGTTCACCTATAGGTTCTTTTGGATCACTACCACCGAAGAAGAGAGAAGGGTGACTTAGTGATGTGGTGGGGGTGTTGGGTAACAATTTTCCGGTATTGTCTCTGTTCCTACGAGGCATGAAATGAAATGTTTTGGGTTGCTTTTTCTGCTTGTACCTGCAAAACTAAAATAGATTGAACTGCAACTAACTATAGTCTACCTTGTTGAAATGAAAATGCGGGATTGAAATGAAAGCAGGAAAGGACTAATCTATGTTGCTGAAATGAAATTGCAGAAATAAAATGCTAGGCTACGCTTGCAGAATATAAATTGCGGAATTGAAATGTTAATCTACACTTGCAGAATTGAAATGCTAATCTACGCTTGCAGAATTGAAATTGTGGAATTGAAATGCTAATCTACGCTTGCAGAATTGAAATCGCAGAATTGAAATGCTAATCTAGGGAAGCATGAAATGTCTAATTTACTTTTACGGAATTGAAATTGCAGAATGGAAATGAAATAAACTACTTAGCAGAAGGTTGTAGTAGAAAATAGAAGAAAAGCAACGATTACACATACTCTGACGCTTCCCCGGCAACAACGCCAAAAAGATGGTGGGCTCCAGTATTGCAGCAATAATGCTGCAACTCCTGGGACTCCCTTCTTTACTCTTATCAACCCGGTAGTTCGTAACAAACTTGGAAGCGACGGTGCTATATGCACAAGTACTAGCTCTTGTCGCGGCTGTCACTTGATTAGCTGGCACAAATCCGCTAGGAGCTTAAGCCAACTTCTATGAGCTCTTAGAAGAAGCTTTTAACTAATTGATGAAAGCTAACTTAAAGGAGGCTAATCTACTTGCAGAAAGAAACTAAAAGCTG
The DNA here is from genome assembly GCA_000404065.3 of Pinus taeda. Taxonomy (NCBI): domain Eukaryota; kingdom Viridiplantae; phylum Streptophyta; class Pinopsida; order Pinales; family Pinaceae; genus Pinus; species Pinus taeda. Next base: position 11,774 of record APFE030258168.1, read on the forward strand.
AAAGGAAATGCAAACCCTAACAAACCCTAGTTTTACCGACTAACCCTACTGATGCAAGAAAAAGGATGAAAGCTACTGAAAAAGATGTCATTGATTCTTTGGAAGGTTAAGTGCATGTGTCTAAGCTACTTTTGAAATGAAATCTGGAAAGAAACATCTTTTTGTATTTTTGAGTAAGTTGGCATGATTATTATGCATGTGCTTTAACTGTTTTTGACTGTGCAAAGGTGGATTTGGTGAAAGGAAATGCTTGCAGGACGTTGGGAAGGTGAGAAGAGGGCCTAAGGGGTCCCTAGCACCATTTCAGAGAGTTTCATAGTGATTGGATCTTAAGAAACTACTCTCGTAAGCTTCTACAGGAAGTCTGCAGGGGTTCTACAGGATGTTCCGAAAGGGAATTTTAGAGGGTTGATGGAGGAAGAAAGGTGAAGAAGGGGGTATGAAGGTGAGATAAGAGTGTGAGGAGGTCTAGGACTCGGTGATTGAGGATGAAGAGTGGTTAAGGTGATTGGGTTGGTTCGAAGATGGGAGAAGCAATGTTGCGCAAGAATGTAGGAACAAGGGCAAAGTGAGAAAACGTGGCAAACGAGAGGTAAGAATTTGAGTTAGAGGACGAAGCAGGTTGCATTGATGGGGTAAGGGTAGGAGAGGAGGTATCACAGGCACTCTGCGCGTTATTTTTCAAAACTGATCGAAGAAAAACTAGAAAAATCAGAGATCTAGCTATTTTGACCTAATTTGAGCTAGAAACCATAAGCATGATGAACAAAAGTTTATTGACAGCAAATCATGTAAAACAACTATGGAAACCAAGCAAGAATGGATCTAAGCATGCAATCACAACTGGTACCAACTTTTGCAACTAAGAGTCTAACACTAGAAATTGCATGAAGAAGTAAGAACAATGTTTTTATGGCAGCAAGGACACCTTGGTCTCAACTCATAGTCCCAAGGAGGGAGAGGTGAGATCAGGGGTTGCTTGATGGCCTTTTTCGAAGATATTTTCTGTTACCAACCTGTTAAATCACTTGAAACATGAAAAGCTATCTTAATCATAAAAAATGAACTAAATAATCAAACAAGATTATAACCTACTAGCAGAAATTAATTAAAGGCAGCAAAAAACATATAGCAATACACATAGGAGGTCCTGGCACTTGGGTTGGGCCCAACCCCAAGAGCTACAGGCTCCTAAGAAGAAGCTCAGAACTGAAGCAAAAGGAAACGGATCTCTATTATTCAGAAAATAACCATGTCACAGAAATGTTTACAGCAAAAGCTCCACAAATGAGCAAAACACAGAGCAGCACTAGAGTGCAGAATACAAATGTTGCCAAAGTAACCTACGAAGGTTGGAAGCCTTCCTTCTTATACACTACGAGAGTCTCCAACAACCTTCCTTAACTCAAGGGGCTCGGCTGCTCAAATTGCCAGTGATCAGTCACTTTACACAAAACTGCTCGGCTACCCTTGGGAATCATTTTTGGTGGCCTGCTGAACTCCGAGCTAATGGTGGAGAATTCGAAGAAGGGGCCATTTAGTGCAGGAGACACCCTTCCTACAAATCCTCACCATTGTTCCCTCGTGCTTGGCTGTCATCTGGCTCATTAAGGCTTGGCCTTGGTCCAAAAGTTGTTAAAAAATCTGTAATAACCACGTGTTAGCCTTTTTGGTCAAGTGACTATTCTCATTCGTTCAATTAACATAAATATACTCAAAAACATGCATAAACTATGAAAAATGGTGGATTGATGAAGAACAATTAGGCAAAATGAGCCCAATAAGTTACCCAATTTTGGGGCTCATAAAAAACTGCTCCAGAATTTTTGAAAAATTAGAGAGGCTTCTCACACCCCAAACAATAAAACCCAAAAATATTTTGAACTAATTCCAGTTGACCTAAAATGTTCAAATAGTGTGAAAATCCCAACTAAACTAGTGATTCGCCCTGCTATAAGAATGAATATTTCAAGCCTAAATATCGCCTGGAAAATTTTGAAATTTTAACCACAAACTCCTCTCACAAAACCCAAAAAAACCTAGAAAATTCTTGTGCTGAATCCACCAGTCACTAAAATCCCAAAATCAACGTGTAGCCCTTCATGTCTACAAGCAAGCTACAAAAATCGAATTGCTGCAAGAATGCACAATTTCCCTAAAGGGAAACTCCTCCAAATCCCACTAAAATTTATTCCTCAAACGTCTAGCCAAAACGAACTCAAATACCTTGAAAAATACAATTGCTCAACCCTGCAAAATAACCGAAACTCCAACCCACCATGGTTGATCCTCCAATGAGTAACTCGAACTCCCTCTATGCCCAAGGAGTGGCAAACTGAGTGAATACCTACAATAAGGCTATTTCGAAATCTTGAATTGGACTCCCCAAATTACTTGATTAGGGAGACACTTGATGTTCTCCGAATTGAGGGTGAAATTCCTCTTGAAAATTCCTTGTGCTAAGCAACATTGATTGACTTGGCTAAGGAACTCAAGCAAACTCTCCAATTCTGAAATGAAATGGCAAATAAAATGATCAAAATGAGACTCTAGCCTTCTTTTTATTGTTGCTTTCCTTTCCTCATACCATGGGTCAATTTTCTCATACTGTGCTTTGATACTATGGTTTGATTCTTTCCATTGTTCAATTTCCATTTTGGTAACCTCCACAACTTATCTTCACTTTAATTTTTCTTTTGTCCTAAGTTTGGCCTTCTTTTATCTCCAAAAATTATATTGAGCCCTCATAACCCATTTTCCTAAGTTTATTTGACAAAAATATTTATTATTCACCAAAATTGCAAAATTGAAAATTTCCCTTAACAAAAGTATTAATTGGGAACATGACACTAGTTTTCCTTCTATTCATTCCAATCACCTTCAACTTTGATTTCTAACCAAGAGTGAGATTCAAGGTTTCTACAATTTCAAATTCAAGTGATTTCCATCTCTTGGAATTTCTTTTGGAGCAATCTTGGCTGCTGTAAAAATCTGTTTATTCCCTTTGCCATAAATGCAATACACACACCCACATTTTTCACTCAAACCCTAAAAATGAATATGCCTTTAATGAATTTTGACAGGATATTTTATCATTTTTTGAGTTTTTTAAATCTAACACATCCATGGGATTCAAATTGATAAGATTTTCGCAAAAGGTGTCTTAATATTGTAAGACCTTTTCACAATAAATACCTTAACAATGTACCTATTCACCATAAATACTAAATCAACAACCATAGTTCCAGCCAAGCATAATGCTTTGTTCAGGATGATCTACCATAGAAAAGTACATCATGGAATGAAACAGATTCATTTTGTCTCAAGGATCAAATATGTAGAAATTTACATTATGTAAGGAACGACAACATTTCATCTCAATGATCAAAGATCTCTTACCCAAAATAATGGTTTCCATTAAATGAATGTCATTACAAATTAGAGGAAGAATAGTTAGGAGCTCTTTATTAAAGAGCAGATCCCCACAATAACAAATGGTCGAGAGAGAGATCCCACAGCTATGTACAAATAGTTGAGAGATTAAATGAACAGAGCATATGTACAAATAGTTGAGAGATTAAATGAACAGAGCATATGTACAAGTAGTCTAATAATCAGGATCAATGAGCAAATCAAATGACTCACTAAAACAGAGACATCTAAAAAAAGTTGTTGCTTCATCTGGATCAGTAAGTCCTTGGTGTTGTGAGAGCCAACACCAGAGAAATAAAATCAACTACACAAGTGGAAGAACATTATGTATTTCCAGGAGATGAATGAAGAAACTTTATGGGCTTTCTAAGACAAGTGTTTTGCTGCCAATAGCAAGAACTTCATAGATAGCCCATAACAGTCAACATGGGATCGGTCATGGAGAGGCCACAGCTATTTGCAAGGCCACCCAACAGACACCTATACAGTCTATGATGAAGGTTTCATCAGGCATAAATATTGATATGAGAGGAATAATCAAGGGTTCCAGCTCCTTCCCATCCCATCCATTCTTCCCACTCGTCCCAATAATCGTTATTGATTCCCATCATGCCCTCCGCATAGTAATCAGCGGAATAGCTTTGCTGCTTTGCCCTTGCTAAACTGGACATTAAAGTCTGCTCATCATAACAAAAGTAACAGAAAATCAATGGGCCTGCTTGAGAATCCCATGTTACAGAATGAAAATGCATATAGATAAAGATTACTCTTAGGCATGCAAGTTACCTCATAAGCTTCATTGATCTTGTGAAATTGAACCCCACAGTTATCTCCTTTGCAAACATCTGGATGATACTGTAACCAGATTATATCAACATATGAGTGCAATTTATTTATGTTTTTTGACATTGTACATGATCAGGAATATTGGCAGGCATAAAGTTTCTTAAAAACCTTCAAGAATGTCTTAAGTTTTACATTTTTAATTTCTATTTCTAACCTGTATGCCTTTTTCTATTTGCTTTAAAAATGGAAGACTTATTGGAAATATCTGAACTTGAAAGTAAGGGTAATAGTTTCAAATGGGTACTTCCATACCTGCAACGCAAGGCGACGGTAGGCTCTCTTCACATCTTTTTCAGAAGCCCCAGGGCTCATTCTCAAAGTCTCATACTGCTCTTTCATCCCAGGAAAAGCAACAGAGGCCATCACAGTTACATTCCTCCTGCCTCCCAAATTCTTCTTCTCTCTACTCTTTCTTTCTAAAAATGATATCCCCTTGACGCACCCAAGCCTTTTAACAGAGGCAGCCATGATCTCTGACAAAAGAAACCGCTGACAGACAAACCGAGCTTGAAGTGCAATTGTAAAACTGATCTTATCCTCCGGACCCCCAAATGGGTGCACCCAAATCCAGTTACTAGACCAAAACAAACAGCAGAGATTGCCTCAAGTGTGGGTATCAAATCACAAGGGAAGAATCCAGATATCAACTTATCCACCACCGTACTCTAGAATAAGGATATTTATAATCGATTTCAAGCTTATGACGCCGACCAATTCAATCATGCAATGATATCGACTTAAACATGATTTGCCATTATCCACTGCCGCGTCAGCATTCCACCTCTTCTCAAATATGGATTATTTGAAGAATGTGGATACTAATTCGTAGACACGTAGCAGTGTGTTCAGCTGTAGGGCTGAGCTGGCAATTTGGGCGGGAATTGAACGAGCCATATCTAATTTTCCACATAGCAACTTACAGTTGGTAGTCTTTGTTAAAAGGAGACATCAGTCTCCAAAGCGGGTTTCAACTGACAGTCAATTCGCGGTTGGTACGGTTAATTCAAAGGAGATTTCAGACTCCAGAACCGGTTTAATATTTTAATAAAAATTAATAACGTGAATAATTTTATTTCTATTT
>APFE030258168.1:17941-31957 GCA_000404065.3 Pinus taeda
TAAAATTTTTTCTTTTGTAATTTCTATGAAAAGACTTTATTTAATTCATTATAGATCACAAAAGCCTAAATACAAAAATATTAATTGATCAAATGATATAATCTTAATGCAAAAGGGTTATTTTTGGTATTTAATTTATTTATATATTCAAAACTATATTTTGAAAAATGAAAAATTTGGTTGGAAAATTAAAAGAACCGTTGAAATTACATATTTCAGTTTTTAAGATTGTATAATTAGTATATAATATGGTTTCCCAATACCCTCAATCTATTTACACTAGTTTGGTTTCCCAACCTATTTACACTTGTTTGGTTTCCCAAGACGTTGAATCTAATTATCATTTAAAGATATAATTTATTTGAATAATGTAAAATTACAATTTCAACTTGTGTTCTTTTCTTAATTTTGTAGATTATAGCACTTGTTATTCACATTACATCGGGATAAAATTGTTAAGAGATTTGTGAAGCAAATTTACCACCATAAATTTTGCTATAGAGGTAATTTAAAATATGTTATATGAATGAAAAATGTGTCTTTAAGGTTATAACTTGTTGTTATTGAAGTACACTTAGTGATTTGCAATGAATTAAAGTGAAGTATTTGTTGTTGCTCACTAGCACAATTAAATATTGTAGATCAACTCTAATGTTGAAAGCTCTTGATAGGGATTTAGATTCCAGAAACCTCGAGTGAGAACTAAAATTTCTACATTTGCATTAGAACTCTAATTCTAGAAATTTTTGTACAATATTGGAGCTTTTTCAACTAAGATTGCTCTCTTGGTGAAGAGAGAGTTGGATATTTCAAGTTTGTTCTACTTGGGAGTAGTACTGGACCTATTATAGGTCGATTGTATGTGAAATCTTAGGGCACATGGGAGATGTGTTGAAACCCTTGAAGGGTTAATCTACTTCATTTTCATTGATTCATTTTTCGAGGCATGCTTCACAATTTGTAGGATGATGATTGTCAAATTTAGAGAGTATGACAGGTTGGATGGTGAATCTAATTTCTTATGTTGCAGGAAGCGCATGGGGCACATGCATATGGAGGAAGCTAAGATTTGGGAGTGCATTGAAAAATAGATAGTAGCACCAATTAACCTCAAGAAGTTGGTTGCTCGTAACAAGGAGAAGATTAAGCATGAGCTCAAGGCAAATTGAATAATTCTTTATCTAATTATGGGTCGCTTCATCCCTCACATTGTAGACATGACAATTGGTAAGAAGATGTTTAATGCTTTGCTTGGTTTATTTCAAAGAACTTGGGTTTCTTGATACATTCTCTTGCAAAACAAGCTTTCAACCATTTAGATAAGCAAGACAAATATAGTGGTGAATTATCTGGGTAGGATCATAGATATAGTGGGCTACCATAGGGACGAAATGGAGGATAAGGACTTGGTATCCATTATTGTGAATAGACTTGTTACTTCTTAGAGGTGTTTTATCTAATGTGTCTATGTTTGTGAAACATTCATTACCTTTAGGAAGGTTTGGGACACCTTTGTGCATGAAAAAGTTAGGTTGGATTCCTATTTAGCAGAACAAGAAGAAGTAAAAGAAGTGGTCTTCATTGAGAAGACAAATCCAAGGAAGTAGAAAGGTTAGAAAAGGGTAAGAAGGAAGGTTGAATTATAGGAAGGACTTGAGAAAGATGAAATATTTAGGTAACCCTAGATGGGACATTATGATAGTGAGTTTTAAAAGAAGGGAAGGCTAAGTCACAAGATAGGTTGTAGCAAGTATAAGAATTCTAGCATAAGTGATTGAGGGATCATCCCATCTTGAGATTTCCTTCTCCATGGTTTTCTTATCTTCCAATAGTGTGTCAAGTGTTGGATGATATGGGGACATTGGGGCATCAAGACATATGACTTGTGATAGGACACTCTAAAATAGGCTTCATGGGCAAGAGGAGGTATGAGTGCAGAGTTGTGCGATGATGCCATTTATCATATGAGAGAGTTGAGTTCCATTTCCTTTCGGATGTCATTAGATGATATCTTTGAGTTGAATGATGATTTATTCTTGGTTTGAAAAATATTCTTTCAATTTATTATATTGAAGAGAAAACAAGTAGAGTTACATTTGAAGGACAATAATGCACTATTAGTGATTGTAGTCTAGCAAGTCTAAGGAGTTTAGTTAGAGGTGTGAGAGGGTGGCCTCTATAATTTGCTTGTCGATCCTATGACATTTGTATATTCTAGTGAAATGTTAGATGAACCTTCTAGCTTTAAGGAGGCCTATTAAAAGAAGGAATTGTGGGAGCCTATAGAATGATGTTTGGAAGATTGTACCAAGACTATAAGGGAATTTCAATAATTGAATCCAAGTGGTTGTACACATTCAAACATGTGGAAAATGGGATTATTGAAAATACAAGGGAAGGCTTGTGGCAAATTGGTTCTCACAGAGAGAGGGAGTTGATTATGATGAGACATTTGTTCTAGTTGCCAAATATACTTCTATTTGTACCCATTGTTTCTTAAGCATCATGTTTTGGATGGCACTTATATTGGATGGATGTGAAGACCACCTTTTTAAATAGCGTGATTGAAGAGGAAGTATATGTGAATTAGCCATAAGGTCTCCACTTAGTCAACTTGTGTCATAGCACTCTTGTTCACAGGATATTAAAGAATACCCCTAATCTCACTAGCTATTGATAAAAAAACTTCCAAAATTATTTCGTTGACCGCCCCCCATACATATTTATCATAAAAATAACCCCTATTTTTATCAAATAGGGGTTATTTTTATCAAATAGGGGTTATTAAAAGAAGGAATTGTGGGAGCCTATAGAATGATGTTTGGAAGATTGTACCAAGACTATAAGGGAATTTCAATAATTGAATCCAAGTGGTTGTACACATTCAAACATGTGGAAAATGGGATTATTGAAAATACAATGGAAGGCTTGTGGCAAATTGGTTCTCACAGAGAGAGGGAGTTGATTATGATGAGACATTTGTTCTAGTTGCCAAATATACTTCTATTTGTACCCATTGTTTCTTAAGCATCATGTTTTGGATGGCACTTATATTGGATGGATGTGAAGACCACCTTTTTAAATAGCGTGATTGAAGAGGAAGTATATGTGAATTAGCCATAAGGTCTCCACTTAGTCAACTTGTGTCATAGCACTCTTGTTCACAGGATATTAAAGAATACCCCTAATCTCACTAGCTATTGATAAAAAACTTCCAAAATTATTTCGTTGACCGCCCCCCATACATATTTATAATAAAAATAATCCCTATTTTTATCAAATGCTCCATTTTATACCCCTCAATATCTATAATTCCCCCATACCCTAATATGTACAATATATTGACATTATTTTTCACAATTTAGAAACCCCCTTTATCACTGAACATGGTAATATATTTATCAACAAGGTAAATCCCTCATGAAATTAGCCTAAAGGATTTGAGGTGCATGGGCACGACACCCATGCTTGAAGGGTGAAGAAAGCCCTTTATGGGTTGAAGAAACTACCATGAACTTGGTACTTGAGGATTTGTGAGTTACTATTGAACTAGGTCTTCACCAAAACTATTGTTGATCCAAAACTTTGTTATTTGTATGTAATGTTGATTTGGTTGTCTTCGTTTCTATTTGTAGAAGACTTCATCATTACTAATGGTTCATAGAAGGTCATTATGTGGTGCAAGGACAAGTTGTCAAGTGAATTTGACATGAAGGATATCGGTCTACCAGATTATTTTCTAGGGGTGAAGGCTTGGTATGGTTTAGGAGAGGTTTTTGTGGGCAAGGGAAGTACACATTAGAGTTTTGGAGAGAATCTAGATGCAACATTGAAAAACCTTGGCCACACCCATGATATAAATAATTTGAAGCTCACTTTTGATGATGATGTTGATTTGGTTAATTGTTCATTGTACAAGAATATGAGAGGATCCTTGATGTATCTTATGAATATCAAGGTGGATATTTTCTATGTTGTAAACACACCAAGTCAATATATGGTTGCTCCATGGGAGACACATTGGGTGGTTGTGAAGCATGTATTTATATATTTGAGAGGCATAGTTCATTATGGCATTAGATAGATAGGAGATGATAAACTATTACTCTATGGATTTTGTGATTTGAATTGGGTTGGAGGTGTCGATTCTTGAAAAAGGACATTCAAATTTTGTTTAAGCTTGGGATAAGGGTTTATATCCTGATTTGGTAGGAAGTAGGTAGGAGTTGCATGTATATAGTAACATGTTTAGTGAGTTTTGAGGTAGTATGAAATTGCAAATCCGTGCTTGAGATTGGAGATATGAAATCAAAGTTAACAAATATGTATTGCAATAATTAGATTTGTTTAAAATTCTTTGAGAATCGTGTGTTTCAGACCACTCCAAGCACATTGATATATACATCATTTCCGGAGAGATAGGTCATAAAAGGGTGTTGTATTCATTTATTATATTCCTACAAAGTTGCAAGTTACTAAGATTCCAACAAAGCCTTTAGCAAAAGGAAAGTTTGAGATGTCGAGGGCAAAGATTGGTGTTGGTAAAAAGAATTTGCATGTAAAGAGGGAATGTTAGCTTTTGGGGTTACTCCAAAAGTGTTTGCACCATGCTTGGGGTTGCTACTTGTAATGTGGGGTGCATAGTGTATGGATGATCCTTAGTTGTTCTAAGATGGCCACACATGTGTGAGATGGCTTGCTCATTGATTGCTAATCCTTGCGTGGATGCGTATGTGCCATTCTTTTCCTCAAAACATTGGAGACCTAGACAACTCGTGTCATTCTTCATGATTCACACATGGAGAGTAGGTCACTTACTTGGAGGTGGAGCAATGAGTATCTTGGAGGAGGGTGTTGACATTTAAATGGAACAAGGATGCTTAGTTTCTTGCATGGAAATTTGTGTTTGAGTTGAGGAAACTTAGGTTGAAGGCATGTTGGTGTTGTGGACTCAGAGGAGCACATGACCTAGGAGGAGCGTTGGGGTTTTGGAGGCTTGTGGAGGTGGAGCATTATACCTTCTTGTTAAAGATTCGTGCCTTGGATCCTTGCTAGTTGGATGTCTTCACCTTGGAAATTGGCATGTGTCACTCTTAGAGGTGTGCATCACATGCGGGGCTATCATCTTATGGATAGTTTTCTTATAGTGGGTTAAGACCACTTTATATTATTGACCTCCCTTACCCCCATAAATAGAGAAAGGAGAGAGTTCATTCATACATTCATTCATCAAACATTTGCTTTAGAGATGTGAGGAGTGGAGTGCACTATTTCCTCTCTCTTGTGTATCCTCTTTGTATTATCTCCCTTTTTCTTTTTGCACAAGAGTTCTTGGAGAGTTCAAGGGATATTCTAAGGTGAGGGTTTCACCATAAAAATGCAAAGATGCTATGTTTTTAAATAAATCATAGAGGGATAAAGATAGAATTGTTCTTGTAGCTCTTGTTAGAGAAGAAGACTAGGTTTTAGAAGCCCTAGAGCTACTTATTATGTGCAAGAAGAAGAGAGGGAGGCACTTTGCTTGGCCGAAGAAGGACTTGCCAAAGATGATGCTAGCTTGTTGAGAATTCTTGGTGGATTGGCCAACTCATGTTAGAAGTGATTCATAGTTGGGAGGAGTTGGTGGCTAGGGTTTCAAGGTATCCATAGCTATACTTGGAGAACTTGATATTGTACCAACTTGTGATATGCTAAGTATGTGCATGTACTTCATCTATTATATATTAGTGGAGTGTTTTGATTGCCTAATTGTTGTGTATTGTCAAATTTGATTTTCAACTTGTATTCTTGTCTTTTTGACTATGTAACTTACAACACTTGCAGTTCATGTGGATTCAACATAACATAGGGCTTACACTGTTAAGAGATTTTAACATATATCTTGAAGATAAGTGAGACATGTTCAATGCTATGAATTTTGTTGTAATAAAATGATTTCATATCTATTATATGCATGAAAAATTGAGTTGTGACTTCTTGACATTGAAGTACAATCTTTTCTCTTGAACTGCATGGTGATTAGGATTCACTATTGCAATTAAATATTTTAAATCAGCCCTAAGGTTAAAACCTCTCAAAAATTTCCAACGAACATACAATTCAAGTGCAAGAGTATGAGATGGCATTCATTGACCCACATACATGTGTCACCCACTATTGCAATTAAATATTTTAAATCAACCCTAAGGTTAAAACCTCTCAAAAATTTCCAACGAACATACAATTCAAGTGCAAGAGTATGAAATGGCATTCATCAACCCACATACATGTGTCACCTCCTGCCATCTAAAGGCATATACCTACAACGACCCTACAACTTCAATGACATCAAGTCCTTTGAATCATGGCCCTTGTACCTGTGGCATTGATATGTAGAACTGGCAACATTTATTAATGGAGCATGTGGGCTATCTAGTGTTCTTGATTTCCTCTAGTGAATATGGATTTCAATGTTAATTCTTTACCTACTCCTCAACCCTATCTACTCCTTACACTAGTTCATCCCTTCCTCCATCATCTATCTGTCTTCAATTTATTTTCCTTCTTCGTAATGGCTCTTTGCCTAGACCATAGGGGTTGATCTCCAACTCGTAAAACTCGTGTAGAATTGAAAAGCCAAGGAGATAGTTAAATCTTTTCATAAGTTGTTTATTTCGCATCCCAAAAGAAACTCAAGTTGTTGGAGGCAAAAGTAAATTCTAAGAGAGCCTTTCTCCGAGCAAAGAACATTAACACACATGACATAATTTATCCTCAATTTGGGCACCTGTGACGCACAATTTTCAAGACATTGGAATTATAGAGCCACATCAAGTTCTTTGTGGCTCACACTCTCTCTAGATAGAAAGTTGAGCATATGGACCTTTATTTGGATCAGTTGGAAAAGCAAGGCCGGCTTCTCCTCCCCCTCTGTCCCTGACTTGCAAAAAAATATGGAGGAGTTCTACTTATTGAAGCAAGAACATCCCATTAATATCTGAATTAATGACTCAACCAAATTGGTTCTCCAAATTCTTAGTTTTATGTTTCATGCTTGGCCGTTCAGACTCTGCCTCTCATTTTTGGTTCTCCAAATTCTTAGTTTTATGTTTCATGCTTGGCCGTTCAGACTCTGCCTCTCATTTTTGGTTCTCCAAATTCTTAGTTTTATGTTTCATGCTTGGCCGTTCAGACTCTGCCTCTCATTTTGTTTTACATACTTAAATCCTCAAGTATAGTGGTTTTAGATTCCATTTTGGCAAACCCACCATTCAAAACATTATGTATTTTTCTGGCCCTCAAAGCAAGCTTTTAGCACTTACTAATCTATGCTCGGTCCAAGATACACTTCAAACTTTCAATTTCAAGCATTTTAAGAGGCAAAACATTGCAAATATTTTAAATGTTCTATTTACTTGTCTGAATTTCTACAAACTATGTATCTTACATCCCCACCCCACCCCCACCCCACCTTTAAGGGGTTTAAAAAGAAGAAAGAGCGCTCTCAAAAAAATTAGAAACCTTTAGTATAAGGTGAATTTTTAAAAATTTACACCAGGAATTTGAGTCTGGAAATTTCCGCAATCCCTACAAATCCTTCCTTTAAAGGGCATTTTACAATTTGGATTTCCAAAAATGGAAATAGTTTCAACCAAAATTTTCAGTTATACGCTAATCTGTGTCCACTACCAATGATCGCTGGTTCACACAGAACATTGGTCACACACCAATTGCCCCCACATAATACCAATGATTCGCTGGTTCACACAGAACATTGGTCACACACCAATTGCCCCCACATAACACTGCTTATGCATCCACTCATTCGCAATAGATTAACAGGTTTCTTTGATATCCAATTCTAACAATAGTTTTAGACCATCTTTGTGTTTTTGCTTCCTCACATAAGCTGTGTCTCCAGATATTTTTCCTTCTATACTCCCATACAGTCGTTTTCCTTCTACTCACACCAATCATCCTCAACTTTGATTTCAAACCAAGAAAGGGGTTCAAGATTTCTACAATTTCAAATTCAATTAAAATGATTTTAGTTTCTTGGAATTTTCTCTGGAGCAATCTTTGCTGCCCCAAAACTGTTTATACCCTTTTCCATAAGTAGGATACATACGCAGGACATTTTTCTCTCAAACCCTGAAAAAGAACAAGCCTTCAGTGAATTTCGTCTGGGTCTTCTATCATTAATGTAACCAAAGAAACACAATCTATAAATTCCCACTGTTTTCTTGAAAAAGGAATCAGAAGAATTTACATTTTATAAGGCAAATAAATACTTTCGAAATTGTGATAAGTTTCTTCTTCCGTATCTATCATATAAGTAGTTTTAGTGCCACCCCATTGTTGGCCACTCTTCGCCGCTACATCTGTAACCTGGACACTTTGCCTACTTCAATCGCCCTCATTAACTTTGCCAGTGTTGCACAGTTCAGATCTCTCTTTTTACAGGATCTACGCATCAATTCTCCACTCGATGGCTCCACAATTATAGCCCCATGCATAATTTGTCAGGGATTACCCTAGATTTGTCACGGTAACAATCTAGAAAGCAAATACTCAAAATTAATTGATTGAATATATCTCAGTGCCAGATGAAACATATAAAATCAACATTAATGTTAAAACTTAACAACATTTGAATCCTGCAAATACAGGCAGGGATTGCCTATAGTTACAGCCAAGAATAATGCCTTGTTCAGGATGATATACAATAGAAAAAATCATTATGGAATGAAACGGCTTCATTATGTCTCGAGGATCAAATATGTAGAAATTTTGCATTATGTAATGAAACGGCAGCATTTCATCTCAATGATCAAAGATCTCTTAATCAAAATAATGGTTTTCATTAAATGAATGTCATTACAAATTGCAGGAAGAATAGTTCGGAGCTCTTTAATGAAGAGCAGATCCCCAAAATAATCACATGGTCCAGAGAGATATCCCGCAGGTATGTACAAGTAGTTGAGAGTATAAATGACCAAATCAAATGACTCACTAAAACAGAGACAACTCAGAAAGCTGTTGCTTCATCTGGATCAGTAAGTCCTTTGTGTTGTGGAAACCAACGGAAGATAGATAAAATCAACCATACAGGTAGAAGAACATATTGTATTTCCAGGAGATGAATGAAGAAGTTTTATGGGCTTTCTAAAACAGTTGTTTTTCTGCCAATAGCAGGAACTTTATAGATAGCCCATAACAGTCAATATGGGATCGGTCATGGAGAGGCCATAACTGTTTGCAAGACCGGGCAATAGACACCTACACAGTCTATGATGAAATTTCATCAGGCATAAATCCGGGCAATAGACACCTACACAGTCTATGATGAAATTTCGTCAGGCATAAATCCGGGCAATAGACACCTACACAGTCTATGACGAAATTTCGTCAGGCATAAATGTTAATATGAGAGGAATAATCAAGGGTTCCAGCTCCTTCCCATCCCATCCATTCTTCCCATTCGTCCCAATAATCGTTATTGATTCCCATCATGCCCTCCACAGAGTAATCACCAGAATAGCTTTGCTGCTTTGCCTTTGCTAAACTGGACATTAAAGTCTGCTCATTATCACAAAAGTAACAACAATCAGAAAACCGTGGGCCTGCATAAGAATCCCATATTACAGAATGAAAATGCATATAGACAAAGATTACTCTTAGGCAGGCAATTTACCTCATAAGCCTGATTGATCTTGTGAAATTGAACCCCACGCTCATCTCCTTTGCAAACATCCGGATGATACTGTAACCAGATTATATCAACATATGAGTGCAATATTAATGTTTTCTGACATATATGACCAGGGATATTGCCAGACAAATTTTAAAATGTGTGAAGTCTGACATTTTTAATTTCTATTTCAAACCTGTATCTCTTTTTCTATTTGCTTCAGAAATGGAAGATTTATTGAAAATATCTGATCTTGAAAGTAAGAGACATAGCTTCAAATGGGTAACTGCATACCTGCAACGCAAGGCGACGGTAGGCTCTCTTCACATCTTTTTCAGAAGCCCCAGGGCTCAATCTCAGAGTCTCATACTGATCTTTCATCCCAGGAAAAGCAACAGAGGCCATCACAGTTACATTCCTCCTGTCTCCCAAATTCTTCTTCTCTCCACTCTTCTTTTCTAAGAATGATATCCCCTTGACGCCCCCAAGCCTTTTAACAGAGGCAGCCATGATCTCTGACAAAGGAAACCGCTGACCAACAAACCAAGCTTGAAATCCTTCGGATTTCCAAATGGGTGCACCCAAATCCAGTTACTAGACCAATACAAACAAACAGCAGCGATCACCTCAAATGTGAGTATCAAATCACAAGGTAAGAATGCAGATATCAACTGATCTACCACCGTACTGTAGGATAATCATATTTATAGCCGATTTCAAAATTATGACGCCGACCGATTCAGTAGTCCAATGATGGAATAACTTAAACATGTTTGCCGTTATCTGGTACTTTGTCGTCGTAATTTGTTCTTATCCACTGCCGCGTCAGCATTCACCGCTTCTAAATATGGATTATGTCAAGAATGGCCGTTGCCAAGGAAATTTGACTATCTGGATTCTTCGACCATTTCAAAGCGCGTAATTCTCATTCTCACCGATCTACGTCGCGTAGTGTAACTGTTATACATTTGGATTGACCGTACTCTTATCTTTTTATGTTTTTGTGAGTATATATATATATATGTATATAATTAATGAAATTTTATGTTTTTGTGAGTATATATATATATAATTAATGAAATTTTATGTTTTTTGTGAGTATATATTATATAATAATGAAATTTGGTATAAATTATAATATTTGAATCTTGAATTTGCAAAAATGGAATGTTCCAAATTATATGACTAAAATCAGAAACAAAATTCAAAACATACGACAAGTCCACTTGATATTTTAAATATAATATTTTAAATTGGAATGGGATAAATATAATTTTAGTAAATCTTATTAAATTTTAGACCAATTTTAACTAAAAATATGTTAAAAAATAGGTTGTTTTTAGTGCGATTTTTTGGAAGTTTTTCTGGTCTAATTTTTCTAAAATCTGACCGAAATTCATTAAAATCACAGGATTGATAGTAAACCTGGCATAATAGAAATACTTTAAAATTTTTCATGGTGCTGAATCAATAAATACAATAAAAAAAACTAATTTAAATAACACAAATCAAGATTTCACCTCAAATTTTTCCAAGATTCTCACATATACTCCAAATAAAATGCACCATAAACCACTCGACAAAATACCAAAACCATAGAACAATTAGACCAAGCGCGCCATTTCAAAGTTCTTAGACCAAGCGCGCCATTTCAAAGTTCTTATCCGTTGCCGGATGGCGGGCCGGGGCCTTAGACGAGTTTCCACCTATGGTATTCGTACACGTACTCGCCTTATGGACCCTGCCTGGATACGTGTTCAGTCGTGGATACTATTTCCTTGACACGTAGCAGTGCGTTCATCTGTCGGGCTGAGCTGGCAATTTGGTCAGAAATCAAACTAGTCCTATCTAATTTTAGTGGTAGCAACTTATAGTTGGTTCGCAGTTGGTGCTCTTCGTTACAAAGGATATTTCAGACTCCAAAGCGGGTTTCAACTGACAGGCGATTAGCCGTTGGAACTCTTAGTTAAAAGGAGGTCTCAGACTCGAAAACGGGTTTCAAAGAGAGGAGCAAAGGTATTAAGTAAAGGAATTTAGATTTCTTAGACGATGTTTAAAAAAATAATAAATAAGTTTATTTTATTGGATTGATTGATTTTATTGACTGGTTCATCTTCATATTTTTTCGGAAAAGAATACTGAAGAAAATATTTTTTTATTATCAGGAATGGTGTTGTAAATAATAGTTAAGTTAGTTTGATGTAGGGATATTTTGTAAAAGGAACTTTTCTCTTTAAAGTTAATTTATTTTAGTATTTGATATTTTAATAAAGAAAAATATTGTGGGGTTTTTTATATTTTTGGTATTATTATATGGTGTACTCTAATATTTGATTTAGAGGGGTTGTTTATTGATGCAGTTGTAAAAAGTAGTTTGAATTGGGTTATATTTTTTTTGAAAAATTTGAGAGTTTGATCTTGTTTTTAATGATAGAAATGGATTCAACACCATTAGAAACTTAAGAATACCCAAAATCTTGAAATTTGACAACTATAACCCAAATTTTCCAAAATTTCTATTGAATTTTATCAAAATCTTGCCAAAATTTCCAATGTTTTTTGGGCAAATTTGAACTCTCTTTAAACTACACATTTAAGGCATTGTATACAACTTGAGTGGGCTTAATAGTTAAGAGAAACCAAAAGGAGGTAGAGTATGTATGCTTTGGTAGACTTAGCAGTGAAATCATGGAGATGGGTCCCTTGTCCCACAAACAAGGGGTCTCATACACCAATTTGCTGTCTGGCTTGGCCCTGACTTTAAAATTAGATAATAATAATAATGCAAAAACAATACACATTTTTTTATTTTTTATTTTATAGTTAAAATAATATTGTTTTGGATAAATTTATTTGATAATTAAAAAAGTAAAAATATATACTATTTACACTATAATTAATTAGTGTTTATTTCATCTATAATTTCAAAAAACCTATATTCTTAAATAATGGGAAAATTCTGACTGAATTTAATAATTATTAAAGTGTATACTTTTAACTTCTAATTTCATAATCAACATCTATTAAGTTTTTTCAAAAAATTGAATCTTCTTCCATTTAAAAATTATTCTATTTAATAATATTTATACCAATAAATTTTATAAATTCTAAAAATAATATTTCAATTAATCTATAAAACAAACATTTTCTTATTATATATTTAACTGTTACTCAAAATATATAACAAAACATATCCTTTATAATTTGAAAAAAAAATAATATTTCAATATATTTCATAAAACAAAACATTATCCTTAATTATAATTCAACTTGTTACTCAAAATATATGTATTTTTAAAATACTATTAAATAAATTTTATTTATCTCAATTTTTTCTTTCATTCACTCTTTGTTATTTATACGAAAAAAGAGTTAAATGTGTCGGAAAAAAATTGAAAATTAATGAATATAAAGAATTTGGGATGTGTAAATTTTAATTATGTGGATTGGCATGTGTTTTTTGAAATGTGGCTTTCAATTTTTTTTAATGTGGTTAGACATGTCTATTTTGGAATAAGCTTTAAAATTTGAATTTAATTGTCAATAATGTTGTTAGGTATGTTTATTTTAGAATAAGACTTTTAAATTTTTTATTTAATTATCAATAATTATTAGGTGGATGGTGGTGATTTAACCTCCACAGAATATTTTATAATACCTTTATAAAGATTTAAAAAAAGGTCATATAACCAAGTGTCATACCAAATGAGTAATGATTTTTTGGGCATGTGATATTGATAATTCATGGTTTTAGTCCATGGTATTGTAACAAAACCTATTTATAGATTAAGAATTTTCATGTTTAAAAATCTTGTTACATGTTTTTTTAAATGTATATATGTTTAGGATAAATATTAATATTAATTCTTTTTAGGATTAATAATAACAAAGATTGGTTGATTTTGGAAGAAAATTCAAGCTATCAAAGATTTCAAAATGGGATAGCTCTTGTTCATGGATTTGTTGGGACCTATGATGCATTTCACACCATATCTGGGCTTGAGTTAGCCTATTGATGTCATTGTTGGCTAGATGCACCCATAGGAAGTTGATCACTAGGTATGGCGGAACTTAGAGTTTACGGTTCGAGAAGGCTACTTTGTTTTATTGTTTCAAGTAGGGTTCCCCGAGTTAGCCTATTGATGTCATTGTTGGCTAGATGCACCCATAGGAATTGGACCTCTGTTGATCATAGGTATGGCAGAACTCAGAGTTTATGGTTTGAGAAGGCTACTGATCCAAACTTAAACAGGAACGCAACAAATTGCAGAGATAACCATATACACAAAGATGCAGCGGAAATAATACTCCATTTCATTAATGGAAAATACTGAAATATGCTTACA
>APFE030258168.1:40700-77631 GCA_000404065.3 Pinus taeda
CACATTTTTTTATTTTTATACTTAAAATAACGTTGTTTCAATTTAATTTGAATTAAAAAGTAAAATATATATATTATGTAAATAATCTATTGGTGTTATTCATTTTAACATTCAAAACTATATTTGTAAATAATGAAAATTTAGACTTGAAATTTAAAATATTATTAAATTAATTATTTTAATTTTCTAATATTCTAATCAACAAAGTTTTTTCAAAAAATTGAAATCTATCTTTCACATTTAAAATAATTTATTTAAATAATATAATTTATACAAATACATTTATAAAATCTAAAAAAATATATTTCAATTTATCTCATAAATACAAAACCCCATTTTGCTATTATAATTTAACTTGTACTCAAATATATAAAAACATACCTTCATTATAATTTTAAAAAATAAATATTTCAATATATTTCATAAAACAAAACATTATCCTTAATTATAATTCAACTTGTTACTCAAAATATATGTATTTTTAAAATACTATTAAATAAATTTTATTTATCTCAATTTTTTCTTTCATTCACTCTTTGTTATTTATACGAAAAAAGAGTTAAATGTGTCGGAAAAAAATTGAAAATTAATGAATATAAAGAATTTGGGATGTGTAAATTTTAATTATGTGGATTGGCATGTGTTTTTTGAAATGTGGCTTTCAATTTTTTTTAATGTGGTTAGACATGTCTATTTTGGAATAAGCTTTAAAATTTGAATTTAATTGTCAATAATGTTGTTAGGTATGTTTATTTTAGAATAAGACTTTTAAATTTTTTATTTAATTATCAATAATTATTAGGTGGATGGTGGTGATTTAACCTCCACAGAATATTTTATAATACCTTTATAAAGATTTAAAAAAAGGTCATATAACCAAGTGTCATACCAAATGAGTAATGATTTTTTGGGCATGTGATATTGATAATTCATGGTTTTAGTCCATGGTATTGTAACAAAACCTATTTATAGATTAAGAATTTTCATGTTTAAAAATCTTGTTACATGTTTTTTTAAATGTATATATGTTTAGGATAAATATTAATATTAATTCTTTTTAGGATTAATAATAACAAAGATTGGTTGATTTTGGAAGAAAATTCAAGCTATCAAAGATTTCAAATTGGGTAAGTTGGTACATCAACTTCCCGGGGTCGCGAATTGGTCGTCTTATCTCCGTTTGACGCGCATGATAGCCCATTGGAAAGATCTCTCCGAGGACTACGATGGAAAAGACGATTTTTATTCACGAAAAATCGCTGGCGGTAGATTTCCCAAAAAACGTCGTTTAGGGCCTCAAAACGGCTCCGGAAGTTTAGGACCCGAAAAACTGCTAAAAATAGTAAATTGTGCAATAATTAAGGAAACCGAAAAAAACTGCACGAAGCAATAGAGGGGATCCAAGTCGAATTAGCGGGTGGCCACCAATATCCACCTGGATCAGCTACTCTGGTTTATTGTTTCAAGTAGGACTTCCTCCAAAGTCTCGTGTTTGGTCACGGGTTTAGACTCCCAACTATCGATTGAAACTCAACTCCTTTTGTTGGTTGTTAACACATCGTAAAATATTGACAAAAAAGAATCTTAGGAAAAGAGGAATGGCTAAGCCCTCATGCTATTCTTTATGCTTGAGATAAGAAGAAACAATTGCTCATATATTTCTCAGTTGTTCCTTTGTTTGTGAAGTGGGAGTTTGTTCTTGCTTCTTTATTCTCTATTATTCGATTGTGTGAGTAGCCTGCCTCTCTTTTCTCTTCATGGGAGGGTTGCTACCTTAGAAAATTCAAGGGAAAGAGCTCCTTCAAGCAAATCTAGTTGGTGGTCCCGAAATTTGTCTGTTGGAAGGTTTGGATAGTTCAAAATGACAACATTTTCAACGAGAAGCTATATCACCCTTACTCTGTAGCCTTAAGAGTTCAAGTGCAATGTGTTGAATATTGGAAGAATTATGCCCTCCCCACTGATATGGAAAATGTGGATTCCCAAGAAAAGCACTGGCTTCTTAACCTCCTTCCTGGTTTGCCAAGGAGCAAGTAAATTGACTTAAAACCTATGGAATGGTGGAAGTTGAGGCTAGTTCAAGATGAAATGAAAAAATTGAGGAAATCTCATACATCCTTTTTGTTGAGTTTTGATGGTGCTTCAAAGCATAATCCAGTGGTGACAGGAGTAGGAGGGGTTATTCTCAACCTCATGGAAAAATTGAAATTAAGTATAGTTGGGGGTTGGCATTTTCATAAATAATGCGACAACGGCATATTGATTACTACAAGGGATCCTTCTAGCCAAAGAAGCAAACATCGAAGATTTGGTGGTGTTGGGAGATTTGTAGCTGGTTATCCATCGCTTTCTTCATGGATCTTTACCTAAGGATTGCAAGTTGCGAAGCATTATTGATCGAATTAGGAATATGAAACTAACCTTCTCTACTATTAGCTTCTTTCATGTGTTGAGAATGAACAATTATGTTGCAAATGATCTCCCCAATAAAGGTGTAAAATTGGACACAAGAGTCCTAATGAGAAATGATATTCCTTCTGTCGCAATTATTCCTTAACAATGAGTTTGATATGCAATGTAAATTTTGTTTGTATCAACTAGCCTTTTGGAGAATTTACACCTCTAAAGACCCTATGTCTTTTAGGATAACAAAATGGCTAATAGATATTGAAAATAAAGACCGCTGCGATGCTATACATATAGTTGGCCTTGAAGAATTTTCATTGCACTCACTTGTTGTACAAACCATGATCTAGGGACAAATTTTGATTTAATACAACACTCATCATGGTTCAATTTTTTCTTTTTTTTTTAATTAATAATATATATATATATATATATTTTTTTTCGTGGAAATCACATAGTAGAAATTTTTGCTGACCGTTTCGAACCATCTCGTGTGGTCCATCGTAGGACAAGATGAAGATGCAGATCATGGCAATAACTTTAAATAGGATTGATGTAGAGATACTAAACGGAAATACTTTTTACTAATAATATTATTATTTAATAATATTATTAATAGGATAATTTATACTAATATAATCAAGAACTATGCTAATTTTTTTTAAGAATAAAAAGAATTAAACAAACAAAGTCAAATATCAATGATTTTTTTTTTTTTAATTAATTATCAACCCCCATAAACGGCTAACTAAGAAAATATTATTTATTTAAATAATATGGTTAAATATGAGGAACCAACTCATAATTAAGATTAAGACTAGTTTCAAATTAAAATAGAAAAAATAACCAAGTCAAACATTAACTAAGGTAAAAAAAGGTAGAGGAGTCAATATCCTAGGAAGTAAGACCTTATAAGAAACTAACAATAAACTAAATAGAAATCAGAAATAGATTGAAATTAAAAAAAAGATAATCAAAGTAAGAGAGACTAAAGTATTAAGGCAATACAATCAAATTAAAGACAAACTAAAAAATATAAATATATAACGGGTCCAAGAACAAGACGATACATAAATTTCTAAAAAACTTAAGAAGAAACAAAAGCCCACAAAAGACAAGAAGAAACTTAAAAAACCTAAAAACAATCGTCTCTATTCAAAGGATTCGTGAGCACGCCGCTGACATTAGGCATGGCAAGACTCACTCATATGCTTTGAATGAATATGCAGATAAAACCAAACATCACATCTGCATTGAGGAGGCCCAAGTCACTATTAGGATTAGTCTAGAGAGGCCTTAGAAATCGAAAAAAGGCTCACCAGCCTGATGTTAGGACCCACTCCTATGCTTTGACTGATGACGATACATAAATTTCTAAAAAACTTAAGAAGAAACAAAAGCCCACAAAAGACAAGAAGACTCTTTAAAGCCCTAAAAACAATCATCTCTATTTAAAGGATTCGTGATTACGCCACTGAAATCAGGCATGGCATGACTCACTCCTATGCTTTGATTGAACATGCAGATAAAACCAAACATCACATCTACATTGAGGAGGCCCAAGTCACTACTAGGATTAGTCATTTCCATCATCGAACATTCAAAGAGGCCTTAGAAATCGAAAAAAGGCCCACCAGCCTGATGTTAGGACCCACTCCTATGCTTTGACTGAACATCAGATAAAACCAAACATCACATCTGTATGGAGGAGGCCCAAGTCACTGCTATGATTAGTCATTTCCATCATCAAAAATTGGGAGAGGCCTTACAAATTGAAAAAAGACCCACCATTTTGAATAGAGCCGATGGTTGGAATATTCATAGAAGTTGGGTCCCTATCCTGTCCTCCTAATTGTTTTTAGGTTTTTTAAGTTTCTTCTTAAGTTTTTAAGAAATTTTTGTATCATCTTGTTCTTGGACCCGTTATATATTTATATTTTTTTGGTTTGTCTTTAATTTTATTGTAGTGTCTTAAAACTTTAGTCTCTCTTACTTTGATTATCTTTTGTTGAATTTTATTTAAATCTGGTTTTTATTTAGTTTATTTTATTTATTTTTATTTCTATTTAGTTTATTGTTAGTTTCTTATAAGGTCTTACCTCCTAGGATATTGACTCCACTGTTAGACTACTCCTTAGTTAATGTTTGATTTGGTTATTTTTTCTATTTTAATTTGAAATTGATCGTAATCTTAATTATTAGAGTTGGTTCCTCGTATTTAATGGTATTATTTAAATTTATAATATTTTCTTAGTTAGCTCTTTATGGTGGTTGATAATTAATAATCTTTTTGACTTCATTGATGTTTGAATTTGTTGGTTTAATTTTTTAATTTTTTTAGCATAGTTCTTGATTTAATTGGTATAAATTATTCCTATTTATTAATATTATTAATTAAATAATATTATTATTAAACTAGTCGTTTATTATAGCCCTTATAGTATCTCTACATCGATCCCTATTTAAGCTATTGCCATGATTTGCATCTTCATCTTGTCCTGACCATGAACCACATTGGATGGTTCGAAAAGCGTCCTAAAAAAATTCTACTGAAAAAATTTGTTCTTTAATAATAACAATAATAGAAAATAGAGCTATGGTGGATTCAAAATTTATGGACCATTTAATTTATATGGCTATGTTGGTAAGTCATATTCCTATCATTAAATCTAAAAATATGAGATACTATCCAAATTCTACTTTTATGGAGAAATTCCTTTTTCTTCTTTTCTTTTTCTCCGGAAAGGGTTTTTTCTACTGAAAAAATTTGTTCTTTAATAATAACAATAATAGAAAATAGAGCTATGGTGGATTCAAAATTTATGGACCATTTAATTTATATGGCTATGTTGGTTAGTCATATTCCTATCATTAAATCTAAAAATATGAGATACTATCCAAATTCTACTTTTATGGAGAAATTATTTTTTCATTATTTTTTCTTTTTTTCTTTTTTTCTCCGGAAAGGGTTTCAGAGCATATCTTGTGCCTCGTGTGTGTGAGCTTATTTTGTCGTTTTCTATTTTTCTGCCTAATTTATATTCGCATGTATGCACTAATTACAATTAAATCCACAGATCTTAAAGTTGAATAAAATGTAACAATGTAAAAGTTTAATAAAATGTAACAATGTAAAATTTCAGTGTTTTAATATATTATTATCAGATATATTGTGACTCCAGTGAAATATCCACCATAGTTTACGAATCAAGGTGGAATTTCAAGAAATGATTTCTGGGTTATGGAGAAGCCCTATGTTTTAGCCTCTTCACAAAGTTAAGAGACTATGCACTAATTACAATTAAATCCACAGACCTTAAAGTTTAATAAAATGTAACAATGTAAAATGTTTTAATATATCATTATCAGATATATTGTGACTCCAGTGAAATATCCACCATAGTTTATGGATCAAGGAATTGCTAGAAATGATTTCTGGGTTATGGAGAAGCCCTATGTTTAGCCTCTTCACAAAGTTTCGAGACTAGAACACCTCCGATGCTACAGAAACTAACACGTGTGAGGTTGCTTGCTCATTCATTGCTAAAACTTGTGTGGATGCTTATGTGTCATTCTTTTCCTCAAAAATTGAAGACCTAGACAACTAATGTCATTCTTCATGATGCACATACGGAGAGTGGGTCACTTGCTTGGCGCTAGATCAATGGGTATCTTGGAGGAGGGTGTTGACACTTATATGGTATGAGGACACTTGGTTTCTTGCATGGAGCTTTGGAGGCTTGTGGAGGTGGAGCATTATATATTCTTGTTAAATATTCATGCCATAGAACCTTGTTGGATGGATGTCTTCATCTTAGAGATTGGCATCACATGTGGGGTTATCTTCTTGTGGATAGGTTGCTTGTAGTGGTTTAAGACTACTTTATATCATATAAATAGAAAAAGGAGAAAGTACATTCATTCATCACACATTTGCATTAGAGATGTGAGGAGTGGAGCACACTATTTCCTCTCTCTTGTGTACTCATTGTATTATCTCTCTTTGTCTTGATGTACGAGTTCTTGAACAATTCGAGGGGTATACTAAGGCGAGGGTTTCACCATAAGAATGCAAAGAAGCTATGGTTTGCCATAAATCGTGGAGGGATAAGGATAAAATTGTTCTTGAAGCTCGTGTTGGAGAAGAAGAGTAAGGTTTTGGAAGCCCTAATGCTACTTGTTATGCGTGAGAAGAAGGCATTTTGCTTGGGCTAAGGACTTGCCAATAATTATGCTAACTTGTTGAGCATTCTTCACTAGCAATTGCTAGAAGTGATTCCCAGTTAGGAGGAGTTGGTGGCCAGGGTTTCAAGGTATCCCTAGCTAAAGCTTGATATTGTAGCAACTTGTGATATGCTTAAGTATGTGCATGCATTTCATCTATTATATGTTAATAAAGTCTTTTGTTTGCCCAATCATTGTGTACTCAAGGATTTGAATTTCAGCGTGCATTGTTGTCTTTTTTAATAGGTAACTTCTAACACTTATGGTTTGATGTGGATTCAACATAACATAGGGTTG
Organism: Pinus taeda; assembly: GCA_000404065.3. NCBI lineage: Eukaryota > Viridiplantae > Streptophyta > Pinopsida > Pinales > Pinaceae > Pinus > Pinus taeda. The sequence goes on from APFE030258168.1 coordinate 47,628, forward strand.
AAACCATTAAGAAATTTTAACATATCTATTGAATATAATGTGACATGTTCAATGATATAAATTTTGTTGTGATAAATTTATTTCAGATCTACTATATACATGAAAAATTGAGCTATAATTTCTTGACATTGAAGAACTAAGCTGCATGTTGGTTCAAATTCACTATGCAATTAAGTATTTTAAATCAGCCCTAAGGTTGAAACCTCTCAAAAATGAATAGAGGAGTGGAATATTCAAGTGCAAGAGTATGAAATGGCATTCGTCGGCGCATAGACAAGTGTTGCCTCCTGCCATCTAAAGGCCTATGCCTATAACAATCTTTAGCTTCAGTGACAACAAATCCTTTGAATCAGGGCCCTTGTACTTTATTATTATCATTATCCAATTTTGAGGTCACAACCCAGCCAAACACCAAATTAGTGTATAGACCCCTTGTTTGTGGAACTAGGGATCCACCTCCGCACTGCTAAGTTTACAAAAGCATACATACTCTACCCCCTCTGGGTTTGAACTTGTGACCTTTTAAGAGGAAGCACAAGCTCTTAACTATTAGACCCACTCAAACTGTACTTGTGACAATGATATTTAAAACTAGCAACTTTTATGAGTGAAGCATGTGCGTTGTTGACATTGTCCATTAAAAAAAATAATATTTTTTTTTCAAGAGGATATGGATTTCAGTGTTTAATTCCTTGTCTATTTGTCCACCCTATCTGTTTTGCCTATTTGTCCACCCTATCTGTTCTTTACACTAGTTCATCCCTTTATCATCTATTTGTCTTGAGCTTCTGGTTTTCTTTCCTCTTAATGGCTCCTTGCGCAGCCCATAGGGGTTGACCTCCAACTCTTCAGACCCGTGCAGGATCGAAAAGCCATGGAGATAGCTAAATCTTTTCATCGAGCTATTTCTTTTGCATCCCAAAAGAAACTGAAGTTGCTGGAGGCAAAAGAAAAATCTAAGAGAGCTTCTCTCCGGGCATAGAACATTGGCACATATATGACGTAATTTATCCCTGATTTGGGCACCAGTCACACTCGTGACTCAAAACTTTTCAAGACAATGGAATTATATTGGCACACAAAGTTGTTTGTGGCTCACACACTCCGGATAGGAAGCTGAGCGTATGGACCTTCAGGATCATTGGATCAGCTGGAAAAGCAGGGTCGGCTTCTCTTCACCCTCTGTTCCTGGCTTGCAAATAAATATGTAGGAGTTCTAGTTATTCAGGCAACTGCAAGCATAGAAGAGCATCCCATTGATATTCCGACTAATGACTTGGCAAAATTGGTTTGTCCCATTTTTCTTTTACATACCTGAGTCCAATAGTATAGCAATTTTAGAAGTTTTTAACGGTTTAGTTTCCATTTTGGAAAACCCACCATTCAGAACAATTTGTATATATCAAGCCCTAATAATAGCAAACTTTATTCAGCCTGGTTTCCTTTGAAGCGGGCTTTTAGCAAAGTATTTTTGATCTATGCTCTGCGCAGGATACAATCCAAAAATCAGTTCAAACGGTTTAAATATTCTACATACTTGCCTGAATTTCTACTAATAAAATATGTATCTTACATCCCCACTCCACCTTAAAGAAAACGCTCTCAAAAATTTATATCACGGAAACCTTTATAAAAGGTGCATTTTTTTTTTTAAATTTACATAAAACTTAGATTCTGGTAATTTCTATAATCCTTCCTTTAAAAATAGCAGTTTGGGTGTTCAAAAATGTAAACCGTCTCAACCAAACTTTTCAGTTATATGCTAATCAGTAATGTTGCTTGCCATTTACACTCACCTGGTTTCAGAGATAACAACTACCAATGCTCATCGGTTCACACAGAACATTGGCCATACACCAATTTTTCACGTATAACACCGCTTATGCATCACTTATTCACAATAGATTAATAGGTTTCTCTGATTAAATGGTATACAATCCAGTTATAACAATAACTTTAGACCATTTTGTGTTTTGCTTAGACACATGATCTATCTCCCCAGATAATTTTCAAAATCCTTTGACATACTCCCATACACTGGTTCTCTCATCATCAACTTTGATTTCAAACCAAGAAAGGATTCAAGGTTTCTACAATTTCAAATTTGATTTATTCAAATGATTTCAGTTTCTTGGAATTTCCTCTGGAGAAATCTTTGCTGGCCCTAAAAATCTGTTTATAAGCTTTCCCATGAGTGGGATAAAGTCACCGACATTTTTCACTAAAACGCTGACAAAGAATAATAAATATGTGCCTTACAGTGAATTTCGGCTGGAACTATTATCATTAATGAAACAAGGAAATGCAATCAATGAATCCCCACTGTTTTCCTGAAACAGGAATCAGAAGGTTTTACATCCCATATAAAAGGCTAATTTGAAATTTCTATGAGCCATGATCCATCCCATTGTTGGCCACTCTTCGCTGATACATCTGTAACCTGGACACTATGCCTACTTAATCGTCCTCATTAACATTGCCGGTGTTGCACATTCCAGATCTCTCTTGTTGCAGCAATGCTCTCCATGACGGCTCCAAAATTCAAGCCTAAAGCATAATTTGTCTGGGGTTCTCCCAGATTTATCACTATAACAATTTATAAAACAAATACTCCAAACTAATTGATTGAAAATATCTTAGTCCCAGATGAAACCTATAAAATCAACATTAGCGTTAATAATGCTTCCAGCAAATAATAATGCTTTGTTCAGGATGATACAACTTAGAAAAGTACATTATGGAATGAAACTACACATTTTTCTCAAGGATCAAATATCTAGAAACTTACATTATGGAATGAAACAACAACATTTCATCTCAATGATCAAAGATCTTATCCAAAATAATGGTTTCCATTAAATGAATGTCATTACAAATTAGAGGAAGAAGAGTTGGGAGCTCTTTATTGAAGAGCAGATCACCATAATAATCACATGGTCTAGAGAGATATCCCACAGCTATGTACAAGTAATTGAGAGATTAAATGGACAGAGAATATGTACAAGTAGTCAAATAATCAGGATCCATGAGCAAATCAAATGACTCACTAAAACAGAGGCATCTCAAAAGGTTGTTGCTTCATCTGGATCAGTAAGTCCTTAGTGTTGTGGGAGCCAACTCCAGAGAAGTCAAATCAACTATAAAGGTAGAAGAGCATATTGTATTTCCCGGAGATGAATGAAGAAGCTTTATTGGGTTTCTAAGACAGATGTTTTGCTGCCAATAGCAAGAACTTCATAGATAGCCCATAACAGTCAACAAGGGATAGGTCATGGAGAGGCCATTACTATTTGCAAGGCCACCCAACAGACACCTATACAGTTTATGATGATGATTTCATCATGCATAAATGTTAATATGAGAGGAATAGTCAAGGGTTCCAGCTCCTTCCCATCCCATCCATTCTTCCCACTCATCCCAAGAATCGTTATTGATTCCCATCATGCCCTCCACATAGTAATCAGCAGAATAGCTTTGCTGCTTTGCCCTTGCTAAACTGGACATTAAAGTCTGCACATTCATCACAAAAGTAACAACATTCAGAACCATGGGTATACATAAAAATCCCATGTTACAAAATGAAAATGTATATAAATAAAGATTACCCTTGGGAAAGCAAGTTACCTCATAAGCTTGATTGATCTTCTGAAATTGAACCCCACAGTTATCTCCCTTGCAAACATCCGGATGATACTGTAACCAGATCATATCAACATATGAGTGCAATAATTTTTTTTCTTTTAAATTTATATTGAAAATAGATCATGAGATTTTGTGACATTTTATATGATCAGGGATATTACCAGACATATTTTTCCTTAAAAAAATTCGAGAATACCTGAATTCCCACATTTTTAATTTCTATTACTAACCTGTATAACTTTTACTATTTGCTTCAGAAATGGAAGACTTATTGAAAATATCTGATCTTGAAAGTAAGGGACAAGTTCTAATGGGTATTTCCATACCTGCAACGCAAGGCGACGGTAGGCTCTCTTCACATCTTTTTCAGAAACCCCAGGGCTCAATCTCAGAGTCTCATACTGCTCTTTCATCCCAGGAAAAGCTTGAGAGGCCATAACAGTTACATTCCTCCTGCCTCCCAAATTCTTCCTATCTCCATTTTTTCTTTCTAAGAATGAATTCCCTGCTCCCACAAACCTGTTGACAGAGGCAGCCATGATCTCTAACAAAAGAAACCGCTGACCAACAAACCGAGCTTGAAGCCCAACCGCAAAACTGATCTTATCTGACAAAAGAAACCGCCGACCAACAAACCGATCTTGAGGCACAACTGCGAAACTGATCTTATCCTCTGGAACCCCAAATAGGTGCACCCAAATCCAGTTACTAGACCAAAACAAATAGCAGAGATTGCCCCTAATGTGGGTATCAAATCACAGGAAAAGAATACAGATATCACCTGATCCACCACGCTAAGGATATTTATAACTGATTTCAATCTTATGACACCGACCGATTCAATCATCCAATGATGGATTAACTTAAACATGCCGTTATCTGGTATTTTGTTGTAATTCGTTCTTATCCACTGCCGCGTCAGCATTCCGCTTCTTCCGAATATGGATAATGTCAAGACTGGCGGTTGCCATCTAGAGTTGAATGGTGAGTTTGCACAAAGGGATGTTCCAAATTATCTCACTAAATTCAGAAACAAAAAACAAAAACATAAAACCAGTCCACTAGATATTTTAATCATAATACTCTAAATTGGAATTGGATAATATAATTTCAGTAAATCCTACAAATTTCGTACAAACTTTAACTAAAAACGCCAAAACCGTACACCAATTAGTCACGCCATTTCAAAGTTCTTATCCGTTCGCGCATGGCGGGGTCGGGTCCTTAGTCGAGTCTCCACCAATAGTATTCGTACACGTACTCCCCTTATAAGGACCCCGCCTGATACGTGGATACTAATTCCTAGACACGTAGCAGAGTGTTCAGCTGTAGGGCTGAGCTGGCAATTTGGGCGGGAATTGAACTAGTCTTATCTAATTTTCGAGGTAGCAACTAACAGTTGGCACTCTTTGTTACCAGGATACTACTTTCCAGACACGTAGCAGAGTGTGCATCTGTAGGGCTGAGTTGGTTGGCAGTTGGTGTGCTTAGTTAAAAGGATATTTGAGACTCCAGAGCGGGTTTCAACTGACAGTCAGTTTGCGGTTGGAATTCTTATTTAAATGGAGGTCTCAGACTCCAAAACGGGTTTCACAGAGGGGAGCAAGGTATTAATTAAAGAAATTTAAGTTTGTTTTATTTTTTAATTTAAAAAAAATATATAATATATATTTAAAAAAATTTGAAAATTTTTTTAATAGGATTTTGTTGTAAATAATAATTAAGTTTATTTATTGAATTGGTGGATTTAATGAGGTTCACTTGGCTGAACAGTCTAAAAAGGATAGTTTTAGCTAATCTTTATTCTCCTTATTAAAAAAACACTTTATTAGGGATTTGTGATGTAATTAATATTTTAAGTTTGTTTAATTAGAAGATACTTTGAGACCAAAGATGCAGCATCTCTAGATGGATAATGGTCACAGGTTCTTAACCTGGATATGAAATAGTAGTGCAGTAGTGCAAGGCTTTTTCATATGGGAAAAAAAACTGAAAGATATTTTTATAAGAATTTAAAATTTTAACAAGTCTGATGTTGTAAATAATAGTTAAGTTTGTTTGATGTATGGATATTTTGAGAAAGAATTTTTTCCCTTTGAAGTATAATTTATTTTAATTTCAAAAATTATAATATATCTGATATTTTATCAAAAAAAATAGGGTTTTCAAATTTATTGGGTATTATTATAGGAGTGTTTTTATAAAATATTGATTTGTGATTTTGATTTTTTTAAATTTATGATTAAAATGGTTTGATATAAAATAAATTATAAAAACAATCAAATAAAAATATATTAGTAAAAATTACTATTAAACAATATTAATGTAGTCTGATATAGTTGAAGTTTAAAATGTAGCAAAAAAAAAATTTGCTTAAAAAATTATTTGTAACATTAAGAATATTTTACTAATGTACAAATTTTACTTTAACTATGTTAAAAAAAGTTATGGGTCACTTTAACTTGAGAAAAAAAAAGGAAGTAAGATGGACCATTTTGCTAAATAAAATTTGTTTATATATTAATTTCCCGATCTAATTAGAATATGAACTTATCAGAATTGGAATAATCTCAAATCTCGAGGAAATTGGTGGGCGGTGAGCCATGTGACACGTTGAGTAAAAAAAAAATTACACATCTTATTGTAAAAGCAGTAGTCAATAAAGCGACTTTTTGAAAGCCTTTCCGGCGGATTTTTCCCGTCAAAATGCGGCAGCAATTCATTGGAATCCCAAGTTTGATAGCTAGTTTCTGCACAATCAATGGTTCCCAGGGGTTTTTCAGGGCCCTGAATCCAAATATGTAGTTAAGAAACCATTTTAACTGCTGACCATTTTGCTAACTAAAATTTACTTATATAATAATTTTCTCATCTAATTAGAATATGAACTTATTAGAAATAGAATAATCTCAAATCCCTAAGAAATTGGTGTGCATGGAGCCACATGGCATGAATATAATTTTTTAAATTTATTAAAAGCCAATGCAACCTAACAAACTTTGTAACACACTACAACAGTTAATAAGCATTAAGACTAAGCATATGTTGAGCATATTCCCTTGAGAATCAATGTAAGCAGTCAATTAAAAGAATAAAAAAAAGCCAACAAATCTTCATCCACCTTAACTTGAACGAAAAAGCCTTCAACAATTAATTGTTAAAATTGCATGGTTTTTTGAAGTTTTTTTTTTTTTTTTTTTTTTTTTTGATAGATTCAAAATTATATTTTCAATAATGGAAAATTAGACTAGAAATTTAAAATAATTATTAAAATGATATATTTTAATTTTTAAAATTTTATAATCAACATTTAATAAGGTTTTTCAAGATGTTGAATTTATTTGCCATTTAAAAATTCAATTTATTTGAATAATGCAAAATTACAATTTCACCAACAATTATATATAGCTTGAGTGGGTCTAATGGTGGAGAGCATCTGTTTCCTCCTAGGAGGTCACAAGTTCAAAACCAGAGGGGGGTAGAGTATGTATGCCTTTGTAGACTCAACAGTCAAATCGCACAGAGGTGGGTCCCTTGTCCCACAAAATTCCATGGGCACAAATCTAGCCATGTTAAAGGTTGGTGTGGCCTAGGCCTGGTTGGATCCACATGTTATTTTGATGGTTTAGATGCCCCTAGGTTGAAGTTTCTCAAGCCAAAGGTTTCGTCATTTTAAAGACTCATGCAACTTAGCAAACAAAAAAAAATCATGAACAAAAAATACAAAGAATTTGGGATGTGTGTGTATGTTGGAATAGGGCTTTCAAAATTTTTAAGCCAAATAGGCATGTCTATTTTGTAATAGGACTTTCAAAAGTTTAATTTAATTATCAATAATTCTTAGGTGGATGTTGGGAATTTAACCTCCATAGAATATTCTAGAATACTTTAAATAGTATTCAAAATTCCAAGGTTGATATTTGTCTCCAAATTAGTTATGCCCTTTTTGCCTTAGTAACTAAATTAATTAATTTAAAAAATGTCATGTGACCAAGTATCATATGAAATGAGTTATGGTTATTTGAGCATATGGTATTGATAAGCCATGGTATTGTAACAAAACCTATTTATAGATTAAGAATTTTCATAGTTAAAGATCTTGTTATATATTATATATATTTATATTAATATAGAAGAGGAGAGGAGGAGAGAGAGGAGAGAGAGAGGGATTGACTGATCTCTGGAAGAAAATTCAAGCTATCAAATATTTCAAAATGGGATAACTTTGGTTCGTGGATTTGCTAGGACCTAGGATGTGTTTCACACCATCTCTCAGCTCGAGTTAGCTTGTTGATGTCACTATTGGTTGGATGTGTCCCTAGGGATCAAACCTCTGCTAATCATTGGGTATGGCAGAACACAAAACTTACATTTTGAGAAGGCTACTTTGTTTTATTGTTTCAACCGGGACTTCCTCCAAAGTCTCATGTTTGGTCACGAGTTTGGAATCCCAATTGTCCACCAAAACTCAACTCCTTTTGCTAATTGTTAATGCATGGTAAAATCTTGAAAACAGATAATCTTAGGAAAATAGGATTGGCTAGCCCCTTATGCTATCCTTTATGCTTGAGACAAGAAGAAACAATTGCTCATTTGTTTTTCAATTATTTCTTTGTTTGTGAAGTTTGAGGGTTTACCCTTGCTTCTCTATTTTCTAGAATTCGATGACATGAGCAACCCACCTCCCTCTTCTCTTATTGGCAGGGTTGCTACCTTAGAAAATTCAAAGGAAATAACTCCTCAAGAAAATTTGTTTGGTGTTCTCAAAATTTGTATGTTGGAAGGTTTGGAAAGTTTGGAATGACAACATTTTCATTGAGAAGCAATATCACCCTCACTCTATGGCCTTAAGAGCTTGAGTGCTATGTGTTGAACATAGGAAGAATTATTTCCTCCCCACTAATATGGGAAATGTGGATTCCCAAGAAAATGAATGGCTTCTTAACCTCCTTCTTGGTTTTCCAAGGAGCTAGTAAACTTGCTCAAGACCTACAAAATGATAGAATTTGAGGATAGATAAAGATGAAATGAAGAAAATGATGAAATATCAAACATCCTTTTTGTTGAGTTTTGATGGTGCTTCAAAGCATAATCCGGGGGTGGTAGGAGCATGAGGGGTTATTATCAACCCCGATGGGAAAATTGAGTATAGTTAGGGGTTAGGTATTTGGACAAATAATGTGACAAAGGCATATGTATTACTGCAAGGGATCCTTATGGGAAAATAAGGAAACATTGAAGATTTGGTGGTGTTGGGAGATTTACAGCTCATTATCCATCACTTTGTTCATGGATCTTTACCTAGGGATTACTAGTTGTGAAACATTATTGATTCAATTACGAATACGAAACTAGCCTTCTCTACTATTAGCTTCTTTCATCTATTGAGAATGAACATTTTTGCTGTAGGTGATCTCGACAATAAAGGTGTAAAATTGGACGTAAGAGTCCTAATGAGAAATGGTATTCCTTCCCTCACAACTATTCCTCAACAATGTGTTTGATATGCTTTTTAATTTTTTCTTGTATCTATAAACCTTTTGGAGAATCTATACCTTTAAAGACATTGTGTCCTTAATCACAGTAAAAAAGATAATAAATATTGAGAATAAAGACCATCGTGAGGTTACGGCTCTAGTTGGCCTTGAAGCATTTTCATTGTACTCACCTACTATGCAAACCATGATCCAGGCATGGGTTTTGATTTAATACAATATTCTCATCACAGTTCAAAGAAAGTATGTTAATTCTTTTAGCAATAATAATAATAATAATAATAAGCCCATGGAGCATAGAATAGACAATGATGAGATGTATTGTTAAGGCACTTCGTGATGTGAAGGTCATCAGTTCGAAACTCCATAGGAAAATATCTAGCCATGTTAAGTGCTAGTGTGGCTCAGGCTGGGTGCGATCCCTAGGTGATTTTGATGGATTAGATGCCCCTTAGTTGCAGTTTCTCAAGCCAAAGGTTAAGTGTGCAGTCATCTCAAGACTCACACCATTTAGCAAAAATAATAATAATAATAATAATAATAAATTATAAATTTAGCTAATTTTTATGATTTTGATTATTTTATTTTATTTTAACAATGTGAGATATATCACATAGATGTTTATCGAAGTTTATCAACTATTTAATTTATATGATTTCCCTAGTTAGTCATATTCCCGTCACTATAATTTTAATGATGATAATATGCTTTTGTATAAGATTCAACATTGTTTTAAATTGGTTAAGACTTATTTTTCTTAAAACATAAAAACATATTACCAACTCAAAAAATTATTCAAAATCTAAAAAAAATAGATACTATCTGAATCCTATCTTTATGAAAAAATATTTGAAGAGTAGTCTAATGAGGCCACAATTTCGCCTATAAAATAATGGAAATTCCTGCAAGATTTTGACAAAATCTCGCTGATTTTTTTTGAAAATCTTGGTTACTGGTCTCAAGCTTCAAGATTTTGGGTGCCCCACAGGTTCTTCATGGTGTTGAATCCATTTCCACCATCAAAAAAGTGATTTGAACACTCCAACAATCAATTTTTTTGAAAATTTTCTTACTAAATTATGGCCGAAAATTTGTTGTTTAGGCAAAATCGTGGCCTCGATAGACAACGCCATTATTTTATCTTCTTTTTCTCATACCTTATAAATAATAATTAATATAAAGCATCCTCTTGTCAACTAAAATTAAATTATCAATTTTATTCATTTAAAAATATATATATATTTTTATATATTTAATTATAAAAAAAATTTTATAATACAAAAAATTATTACATTATAATATAGCGACCAAAAACAAGTATATAATAATCGACATTACATTAATTATTATTTTATAATAATTATCTATAGACGAATATCATTCTTCGTTTGATTATACATGTTGAGTATGCCTTAAACCTACTTTTGCTTAGCGAATAGTTAGTCTTCCTAGGATATAAGGAAATATGTTAATGACCCAAAAACTAGAGGCATCTTGCAGGAGCAAAAGCGTGCCCCCTTAAGAACCACCAATTAGTAATTCTAGGTGGTGTTTTATTTGAATAATGATGACGAGTCAACCTACATTTGTGAGTAGGAGCCAATGATGTTTGTCCTAATGCTGGTTTGACAACTAAATTATGATAAGTTTTCTGTTAGGTCCCTATAACACTAGTGTAGCCCCCTTATTGTTATTGTTAGTGTAGCCACTGTATTGTTATTATTGTGCCCATTTAGCCCCCATATTGTTATTGTTGTGCCCCATAGAAGCCCACTATTGTTATTGTTGTGCCCTTACATTATTATCATTATGTAGGCTTTGATTATATTGTGACCCCTTAGACTCCTATATATGCCAAGGAGGTATTGTCATTTGTATCATCCAAGAATTGTTCATTTATGCGTTTTTAAGGAGGCTTCCCCCTCAAAGAGGCTAATTTTCAAGTCGTTGATCTATCTTTTCTTCTGTTTTGTGATATGATTGCATAACACTTGGTATTAGAGCTTTGGATTCAAGATTTTCATTGCTTCAAATATGTCATCTTGGAATTTTTGCTATAACGCTTTTTCTATGAGACTTTAGAAGTTGGAATTTTTACCACGTTGAGGTGAAATCTTGTTGAAATTTGTGTAAAAATTTCATATCTTGTTTCAGTATATTTTCTGAGATATGGTCTGAATAAGTTAGGGCTTTTGCATGCTCTAGAATTCAGTCTCAAACAAGTGACCTAGGGAAAATTGTCATAACTTTCTCTTCGTGCATCAAATTTGAATTTCATCAAAAGTAACCAAAATTTCACGAATTGTAGTTTCTCGTGTATCAATTTTAGGGCTGAATCCTGCAATAGTGACACGTGGCATCCCGTACAAGTTTTCTCTACCTAACCTATCCATAATTAGGTCATTGTGGGATATTTGGTAGAATTTTTCTTGAAGAATCCAATCTTGATCTAACTTGTGGCATTGGAAAGAAGACATAGAGGGATACCACATGATGGAGTTTCAGACTTTGGGAGGCCGAAATTATAGAGATGCAACCCTTTCAAGATCGATCTCCTAAAAGCAAGAAAAGGTGTGTATTTTTTTAAAATTTGCATAACTTTTGTTTGAAAAAACAGTTTGAAGTGATTCAAAAGGTATAATGAAGCATAGATATAGTTGTTTGATTCCAAATGCCTCAAAACAAAAAAATGGATACACCTAGTAAGCAACTAGAAATCTCTACTATGACACATGAAGAAAAGGAAGCAACACAACATGATATATCAAAATTACGAGACCAAGTGCAACAACTTTAGCTCTCGCAAAGAGTAATAAAAAATTAATTGAAATCTAAGATGGATGGTTTGGATTTTGGAAACAAAAATAAAAGGAAACATGGAAGGTTTGAAGGATGGTTTAAAAGCATACATGGGATATTTTAAAGTAGACGTGGACGCGATGAATGTCAAGTTGGAAGGGTTGACAAAATTGTTGCAAGAAAGGCTTCCAAGTGGTGACAAGGTACTCCATGAAAATTGTGATGAGGACAAAAGGAATATGAATTATTATTTTATAGACTCCAATGTTGGGTTTCAAACCCACCACATTGCAAAGATTGATATGAGGAAGTTTGATGGCAAGTATCTAGTAACATGGATACTACAGATGGATCAATTATTTGATCTACAAGATGTGTCGCACACACAAAAGGTACACATTGCATCTTTATATTTAGAACCAAATCAGTTTGTGTGATATCGATGGCTTTGTTATCGTAAATCAATTGTCACCTAGACAATTTTTACGGAATAATTAGTAGCACATTATGAGGATACAAAGAGAAATACCTTCTTTAGCCAATTCATAAATCTCAAACAAATGGGTTTTATGGCAGAGCACGTCGAGGACTTCCAAAGAGTGAATATCAAGGTAAATGATATTGCAAAAGAGCATAGGATTGATGTCTTCACAAGGACTTTAAAGGATAACATCCAAGATGAGGTTCACCTTTGAGAACCTAATTCATTGGAGAAATCCTTCAAGGTGGCAAGAAAAGTTGAAAATAAAGTTATGGCAACAAGGAAGTCTACCACTCACAACTATAAAGATGGAAGTGTTGCTGCTCCTAGCCTCCCACAACATACAAGTTTGAAACCACAACAACTGGAGGAAAAAAGAGCAAAGGACTTTGTTACAGTTGTGATAGAAAATACACTAAGGGTCATAAGTGTGTTGAGAAGAAATTATTTTACATAGATTATGAAGAGGAGGAAGAAAAGGAACAAGAAACGTCAAAAGAAGAGGATATACACTAAGAACCAACCCCAGAGAAAGAATAACCATATATCACAATGCATTGGTAATTAGTACTCCTCAAACTCTCAATATAGAAGGACATAGTTGTTTCATCCTTACCCGTGGTAAGAAAAATAAAGGTAATAGTGTTGATTGATTCTAGTAGTACCCATAATTTTATTCATTGTAAGATAGCCAAAAAATTGAATTACTTTCTATATCTAACACCAGAGTGTGAAGTGATGGTTGAAAATGGAGGAACTATAAATTGCTTAGGGAAGTACCATATCATCAATCTAACCATGGTGGAATATGTATTGAATAGTCCAATTATTTCCATTCTAATGGGTAGTGTTGTTGTTGTATCGAGAGTCTAATGGTTATAGTCTTTGGGGACAATGTCTTTTAATTTTCAAGAACTTTTCTTGAAATTTATTGGGAAGGAAACGAAATTGAATTAAGGGGCATCACAAGGAAAATGGGGAAGATAATAAACTCTAATGACATTAAAACTCTTTTGAAGAAACAACAATGAGGCATAATTACACAATTATGCTCACTAGATGTTCAAACATTGAAATCATTTGTTTCTCCAGATCTCCAAAGAATATTGAACAATCATTCCAAGGTATTTGAGACTCCCAAATGCCTCCCACCTATTTAGGATCATGACCATGCTATTCACTTGATTCCAGGATTCCTCCAAACATCAAAACTTACAAATATCCCTATTCCCAAAACAATGAAGTTGAATCTATGGTTGCAGAAATGCTAGAGGTAGGTATAATTCAACCTAGCTTAAGTTCTTTCCCTACTCTAGTAGTATTGGTGCATAAGAAAGATGGATCATGGCTTATGTGTTTGGATTATAAGGAGCTCAACAAGTTCGATATTAAAGATAAATTTCCCATTCCCGTCATTGATGAATTGTTGGATGAATTACATGGAGCAATTTACTTCACTACACTGGATCTTCATTCAGGATATCATCAAATTAGAATGAAGAGTGAAGACATTCCAAAAACAACACTCAGAACTCATGAAGGTCATTATGATTTTTTGGTCACGCCTTTTGGCCTTACCAATGCACCCTCCACATTTCAAGGTTGGATGAATTCCATTTTCAAACCATTAGAAAATTTGTGTTATTATTTTTTGATGATATACTAATCTACAACAAGTCTTGGAAGGATCATATTCAACATGTTGACAGGGTGCTCAAACTATTGGAGGAGAAACAATTGTATGCAAAAACCTCTTGGGGTACAAGAGGTGGAATATTTGGGTCATATTGTATCTCATGGGGGTGTTAAGATAGATCCTAACAAAATTAAAGCCATCAAGGAATGGAAAATCCTCACAACCTTAAAAATTATCACAAGTTTGTTAAGAATTATGGGAAAATAAAATCACCTTTAACAACATTACTGAAGAAGGATGCATTTTTTTGGACTCTAGATGTAACTAAGTCCTTTGAACATATTAAAGAGGCAATTTTCCAAGCTTTTCTTTTAGCTACTCTAGACTTCACAAAAACCTTTATGGTGGAATGTGATGCCTCAAGAGATGAAATTGGTGTTTTTTTAATGCAAGAAGGAAGACCCATTGCTTTTGAAAGTCGTCCAATCAAGGGATAATATTTACACAAACCTATTTATGAGAACGAAAATTTGGCAATACTACATGCCCTGAAGCAATGGGGCCCTTACCTAATGGGAAGACACTTCAAGGTAAAAACTGACCATGATAGTCTTAAATACTTTTCAGAACAAATATTATCTTCAAAAGAGCAACAAAAATGGGTCACTAAAATGTTGGGTTGTGACTTTGAAATCATCTACAAAAAAGGGAGGCAAAATGTTGTTGCAGATGCACTCTTAGGAATGGATGAGGATGTGGAAGCATTTCTCTATGCCATTTCTATTATCCAACCTGACTGGATAACTAAAGCAAAGGAGGAATGGGAAAATGATGAAGAGGTGTGGAAACTCATTCAAAAGTTGCAGCAAGATCCCAGTACATCTGATACATTTATATGGAAAAATGACTCATTATGGTACAAAGATCACTTATATCTATGTAAGAATTCCCAACTGAAACAAAAGGTTCTTTCAGAATTTTACAACTCTCCTTTAAGAGGGAACTCGAGATTTTTAAAAACTTACCATAGGGTCAAGAAGGATTCTTTTTGGGATGGACATAAATCTGATATTCAGAAGTTTGTGGTAGAATGTTTGGTTTTCCAAAAAAATAATTTTGAGACAATTAAGATCCCTAGTCTATTACAACCTTTAGCCATTCCAAGTCAGTGTTCAGAGGAGGTCTCAATGGATTTTATCACAGGTTGACCCAAGTCCGAAGGAAAGAGTGTCATCACGGTGGTAGTTGATAGACTTACCAAGTAGGCACACTTTTGTGCATTATATCATCCTTTTAAAGCCAATACAGTTGCTACTGCATTTATGGAAACAATTTAAAAGCTACATGGAAACCCAAAGATTATTGTAATGATAGAGATCCCATTTTCACTGGAAATTTTTGGATGGAATTGTTTTCTTGTCATGGTACTCAATTAGATCATAGCTCATCTTATCATCCTCAATCTAATGGGAAAACTGAGATAGTGAACAAATGTTTGGAAGGATATCTTCGTTGCTTTGTATCTGATAAACAAACATAATGGGTCAAGTGGTTACCTCTAGTTGAATGGTGATATACCACTTCCTTCCATGCTGCAACAAAAATGACCCCATTTATGGCACTTTATGGATGTTATCCATTGTCCATCACATCATATTTAAGAGAAAATCCTAAGGTAGTGGAATATCACATTGAGCATTGATCCAAGGGATAAAAAATATGCTAAAAAAATAATGTGTTCAAATTCTCTCAAAACTAGTGTGAAATTGTAGATCTCATCGTTTTGATTCCAACAATGCTTGAATCACCTCAATCCAACTTCGTATGAGGAATTTATTGCGTTCTGAAGTTTTTGGAAAACAATAAAAAAGAAACTTGCAGGGTTGACTAGGTAGTGTACGAATGCCATGTGGCAGTGCGTATGCTGATGTGGTGCTAACGTCAACAAGGTGACTGTTAAACACGAAGCCTGTTAGGACTGGACACATGGCTTGATCATACAACAACGAGTGGAAATTTTTTATTAGTTGAAAAGATTTGGTTTGAGGCCAATCAAAGGGCACCATGTGGCCCTTAATGTTTGTGCAAAATTTGGTTAAGGTTCAAATGAGCGTCTGCAAGGTTTGACAATGCGACCTTCAAGTTCCAAATTACCCCCACTACCGCTGCACCACATTGTTACTTGTTAATACAAGGTGGGCCATTTTAATTTATGGTGTTAGCAGTTCACAGTTTGGGGGAGGGGGGCAGGATGACGGGCTCACATGACCGGCCCAACCCTAAGTTACATGTGTCTTCACATGATCGAGTGCCAAGGCAGGAGGGGAGGGGCGAGTCGCATGACCCTAGCCCCGGTTCCATGTTATCAATGTAACCATTGACAAAAACCACGAGAGGGGAGGACGCATGTCACACTACTCATGCCCAACCTGTGGTCCTATCAACCATAATGCGACTAGGAGCAAGGGTCGGTGGCCTTTGGCCCGTGCCCCGCGGTCACATTATTTTCCATTTAACCAACCAAGGGCGAAAGAATAGGGGCACATAATCCATTTAACCGTCTGACAAATTGCACTAAGTGTAGCGGGTTTTGGGGCTGAACACGACAACTGTTTTTGCGAAATTGATGTTGTGCAAGGGTGCCAAAACCATATTCGTTGTCAGTTTTGATAGAGGGATGAATTTTTAGAACAATTAGCCGAGAAATGAAGAAGGAGGCCTAACTTGGCCATTTTTCAGCGTTTTTGAGCCCAAGAAGAGCCTACACGGGGGTTTTTGGGTTATCTGGACACAATGACAATGTTATTTTTGCAATTTGAGCATTGTATGTTGATGTAATTTCAAATTTGAGCATATAATATAAAGTTCCAATATTGGAAGTTGGACCCAGAGATGTAGCCCAGGAGGGGTGATGTTAGGCCCCTATACACTAGTGTAACCCCTTATTGTTATTAGTACAACCCACTTATTATATTGATGTACCTATGTAGTGCCCATATTGTTACTATTGTGCCCCATAGAATCCCACTATTGTTATTATTGTGCCCTTACATTATTATTGTTATGTAGGCTCTGATTATGTTATGACCCATTAGACTCCTATATATAGAGAGGATGTCTTTTCATTTGAATCATCCAAGAATTCTTCGTTTATGTAATGTAAAGGAGGTTGCCCCCTCGAAGAGGCTGAATTCTAAGGCGTTGATCTATCTTTTCTATCTTTTCTTGAGCTAGTTTCATAACAGGTGAACTTCGTCGTCAAATTGTTGTTTTTTGATGTTGCATGTTATCTATTTTTCACTGCTAAAATTTGAAAAATTTACTTAGTTTGTGTGCTTTTTCAATATCGATCCATTTCCCAAAAGACATAACCTAGCTTGCAAACTTTACATGAAACCTTTAATTTTTAATTTTAGATCAGTTTGGTATCAAAGCAAGGTTGTTGTGAAGGTTTGACAGTTTTTGCAAGTGTTTTCTTGAATGATTACAAGGTATAAATTGAGAAGAGGAGAAGGAGTGCTTGAAGAACCAAACCCTCAAATTGGTTCAAGAAGGTCACAAACTCCACAAGCTCCACTAGTCATGGCACATGAAGAAGGACATGAGCTAATGTTTGAGGATTGAAGAGCTTTTAGAAAGGATTTCTATGATATGTCTGAGATGGTAAGATTGTTGTACAATGAGAGGACAACAAGGTTGCAAGGAGCGAGTTCTAATCAACCAAAAGGTAACGATGATGATGGGAGAAAGCCTCCACCTCCACCTCCACCTCCTCCTTCACCTCCATCTACACCTCCATCCTCACCTCCTTCATCTCATAGACCTACTCCTCCTCCATCTCCAAAAGGACATGTTAAGTCTCCTGTGATTAAGCTTGATGTCAAGTTTGAATTGCCTATGTACTATGGGGAAATAAACGCTGAAAAGTTGGATAATTGGGTTTGTAAAATTGAAGTCTACTGCAGGATTCAAAATATTGATGATGATGTCACTAAGATTCAAATTGCTTCTCTTCACTTGGAAAGTGAAACCCTCACCTGGTGGGAGGCCAGAACACAAGAAGAATTGAAGAAAAGTGGTAAAATTATCTCTTCTTGGAATGATTTTATAGCTGCATTAAGAAGACAATTTTATCCATTAACTGACATGCAGAAATCAATTATGGATTTGCAAAATTTTAGACAAGCTAAAGGTCCGAGTGTCCAAAGTTACACACAAGAATTTAGAAGAAGAGCTTTAATCTTGGGTGTTGGTTTGTCTTCACAAGATACTCTCCTTAAATACATAGGTGGATAACATGGTTATTTGAGACATACTATACTTATCTTTTATCCCACCAATCTAGATGAAGTATGTGTTTAGGAAACTTGTTTAGAATCAAGAGGAAAGAATGTTCCTTAAGAGGCTAGTAAGAAACCTTCCAAATATGGAGACAAAGGAAAGGGGAAGTTTAAAGACAAATGCAAAAATAGTTATATTGTCAAAAAAGAGAGAGAGAAACTTACCTGTAAACATTGTTGAAAAGAAGGCCTTCATGAAGACCATTGTTGGAAATTACATCCAGAAATGAGACTAAAGAAGTTCAATAACAAGGGGAAACAAAATACTGTTGCTACAACTCAACAAGATCTAGGATCTAATTCAGGTGATGAAACCAAAATTACAACCATGGGAATGAAAGGTATAACTTCTAATGCAAGTACTAGTTCTTCTAGTAAGCCTATTGAATCTCAAATGATAAAGAAAGAAGTGAGCTTTTCTATATCAGGGACATTACAAAACATACAAAGTTGATCCATTGTTTGATAGTGGATCCCAAGTTAATCTTATCTCTGAAGCAATTGTCAAGAAACTTAATCTAGAAACTACACCTCATACTAAACCTTGCCCTTTGGGTTGGGTATGTGATGATGCCAAATTACAAGTGACAAGAAAATGTAAACTCAAATTCGCCATCACTACTAACTTTATAGATGAGGTAGAGCCTGATGTTGTACCACTTGATATTTGCGGGATTGTTTTCGGGAGTCCATACTTGTATGACTGAAAAGCTATATTTTATTGTCATGAGAAAAAAATAATATTTTTAAAGATGGAGTTGAGTATATCGTTATATCACATCGCAAGAAGATGAAATTATCTCTTGTAAGTGCTAGTCAGATGAAAAGGCTTGTAAATGCTAGTAAGAATTCTGTGTTGTTGATGATTAAAGCTAAAGATACTGCTGAACCTAAAGCTTTCATAGGATGTGATTCTAAACTCAAGCATGAATTCGTTGAAGTTGTTAACACTTATGACAACATGTTTTGGGAACTTGAAGGGTTATCTCCAGAAAGAGGAATCCAACATGAGATTCACTTGCAGCAGGATGCACCACTTCCAAATATTGGCATGTGTAGAATGTTATTTTTGGAGAATGCAGAGATCAAGAAGAAAATTCAAGAGTTTCTTGACAAAGTGGTCATCAGGCCTAGCACATCTTCTTGTGTGTCTCCTATTGTCTTGGTTTGAAAGAAAGATGGTACATTGAACATGTGTGTGGATTTCCGAGCTTTGAACACAATTACGGTAAAGAATCTTTATCCTCTTCCTTGCATTGATGATTTGCTAGATCAACTAATGGAAGTTGTTTACTTTACTAAGTTAGATTTGAGAAGAAATTACCATTAGATAAGATTTTTTGAAGATGATATTTGGAAAACTGTTTTCAAGACAAAACAAGGCTTGTTTGAATGGTTAGTTATGTCATTTGGGATTTTCAATACACCTGCGACATTCATGAGAGTTATGAATGGTGTTTTGACATAGTTCCTTGATGATTTTGTCATAGTCTACTTAGATGATATTCTGATTTTCAGTAAGACTCGTGAAGAGCATGTGAAACAAGTTCTAGATGTATTGAAGAAGGAAAAGTTGTATTTGAAGATGTCTAAATGTGAATTTGGGAAAACATTTTTGGTTTAATTGGGTCATATTGTAAGAGGGGGTGAATTGAAGATTTATCCTTCAAAAGTGATGTCATTGTGAATTGGCCTAAACCAAGCAATGTAATATAAGTTAGGAGATTTTTGGGAGCAACCTAATATTGGAGAAAATTTATCGCTAACTTCTCACTCATTGCAACTATACCATTACATGCTTTGACAAGTGTGAAACAAGTCTTTTAGTGTGGAGGCAAGCATAAAAAATCCTTGGCACTTTGAAAGAGAAAATCATTACAACATCAATTCTAGCGCTTTTAGATCTTAGGCAGCCATTTGAAATTCAAACCGATGCAAGCTAATATGTCATGGGAGCAGTTTTGATGCAACATAGTAAGCCAATATGTTATCATTCTAAAACCTTTACCATTGCAATAATTAATTATCCAACTTATGATAAAGAGTTTTATTCTTTGGTATAAAGCGTAAAGAAATGAAAGCATTATTTGATGGGTAAAGAAACGATTATTCATACTGACCATCAACCATTGCAATATTTACAATCACAAACCAAGCTACAACAAGCTAAACATTTCAGGTGGATGTAATTGCTACAACAATTTCATTTGGTAATCAGGTAATGCATCTATTATTCTTAAGCATAACTCAACCACGCATGAAAGTTATATTGAACGTTCTGCTCAAGATGAAGATTTTAAAGATGTTTATGCAACTTTGAGTCAATGCAATCATGTTGAAGAATTGGATTATCATGTTCATAACATGTTATTGTATCATCTTGGAAAGTTATGTGTTCCACAGGGTGAAAGAATCAATGTCATAAAGGAAGCCCTCACTTCTCTTATTGTTGGTCACTTTGGTGTAGGAAAAACAATTGCTCAAATTCAGAGGTATTTTTATTGGCCTCACATGAATGAAACTATTTCAAGATATGTGAGAGTATGTTCCATGTGTGATACTAGCAAGCCAAGCAATAGGAAATTCTTTTTGTATGCTCCACTTCCTATTCCTTCTAGTAATTTGGAAAGTATTTCTATGGTTTTTGTTGGGGGACTACTCATGTCTAGGAAAGGTCATCATTATCTATATGTTGTTGTGGATCATTTCAACAAAATCTATGTGTTGATGCCATGTAAGAAATAAGTTACAACTGAAAAAGCCACAAAGATGTTCTTCCAAAATGTATGGGTTCACTTTGGGTTACCCACTTCTAATATTTATGATTGAGATTCTTGATTTGTCGAGAAGTTTTGGTCAAGTTTATGGGAACTCATGGACACAATTGGAGAAGAGCACCACATTTCATCCACGAAGCAAATAGAACAATAGTGCATCTCCTTCGAGGATATTGTGGTAAGCATCCTAAACTTTGGGATGAGCATTTGCATTACATCCAACATGCCTACAATCGTGCCAAGCATTCATCTACAAAAGTATCTTTGTTTGAAGCTTGTTTCAGTTATTTTCCAAAATATCCTTTGGATTTCATCTTTGGTAAAGATATTGTAGTAGTGGACATAGTGACATGGAAAAAATCAAGCATTTCATTGAACAAATTCAACTAGTGCATCAAATAGTATAAGAAAAGCTAGAGAAAAGCAAAGTCAGGTACACATCAAGACATGAAAAGCATCGGGTTGATCATGATTTCCAACTGGTAGATCAAGTTTGGTTGTACGTCAACAAGGAAAGACTATAAGGTGAAGGTAAAAAGCTCAAGCCAATCAGATATGGCCCTTTCAAAATCTTGGAGAAGATTGGTAACAACACTTTCCGATTAGATTTTCCACCTTACATAAAAATTTATTCTGTTGTGAATGTGGAAAACTTGAGATTGTATGAGCCTCAAATGATTGATGATCATGAAGACAGTTTTTAAATTCCATCTATAGAATATTTTTCTCTTAAATATTTAAATGAGTTGTAGGAAGACTCAATTCCTAACAGGAGGATTAAGACTTCATGCAGAGGCAATGTGGTGTATCTTCGAGTGAGTCTGAAAGGTACTAATCCCAGTAAAGCAAGGTGGATTGAGATCAGGAAAGTGAGGGATTTGTACCCTCACTTTCTGAGTAAAAACAGACTTTTGGTGGTCCAAAAGTTTCCAGTGGGGAGGAATGATCTAGGGGATAAAAAATATGCTAAAAATTTAAAGTTATCAAATTCTCTTGAAACCAGTGCCAAATTGTAGATCTCGTCATTATGATTCCAACAACACTTTAATCACCTCAATCTGACATTATATGAGGAATTTATCGCGTTATGAAGTTTTTGGCAAATAGTAAAAAAGTCAAATTGCAGGGTTGAATGGGTAGTGTACAGATGCCACGTGGCAATCCGTACATTGAAATAGTGTCGATGTCAGTAGGGTGATTATAAAACACGGAGCCAGTCAGGATTGGACATGTGGCTCGGTGGTACAATGACAAGTGGTGCATTTTTATTGGTTGACAGGATTTGGTTTGGCGATAATCAGAGGGTTCCACATTGCACTCGAAGTTTGTGAAAAAATTGGTTAAGGTCTGAATGAGCCTCTGTAGGGTTCGAACATGTGACCTCCACGTTTCAAACCACCCACACTATCGTTACACCACATTGTTATTTGTTAATACATGGTGGGTCGTTTTAATTTATGGTGTTAGCGGTTGGTGGTTTGGGGGAGAGGGGGGGTAGGCGGTGGGCTCGCTCGACCGGCCTAGCCCCAAGTTATATGCATCATTGCATAATTGAGTGCTAAGGCAGGAGGGGAAGGGCACGTGGCCCTAACACCATTCCATGTTATCAATGTAGCTATCGACGAAAACCATGAGAGGGGCGGCACATGGCACCTTGCCCGCGATCCTATCAACTGTGATGTGACCAAGAGCGGGGGTCGATAGGTGTTTGGCCTCTGGCCCGCACCCCGTGCTCACACTATTTTCTATATGACTGACTAAGGGAAGAGGAATAGGGATGTTGATTCCATTTAACCGTCCGACAAATTACACCAAGTTCAACGAGTTTTGGGTTTAAACACACCATCACTTTGTGAAATTGTCACTGTGCAAGGCCGCTAAAACCAGATTCGTAGCTAGTTTTGACAGAGGGACGAATTTGTATAACAATTAGCAGAGAAATGAAGGAGGCCTAACTTGGTCATTTTTTAGCCTTTTTGATCCAAATAAAAGCCTACACAGGGGTTTTTGGGTGTTTTGTACACAATGACAATGTTATTTTTGCAATTTGAGCATTATATGTTGATGTAATTTTTAATTTGAGCATATAATATAAAGGACCAACATTGGAAGCTGGACCCATAGATGTAGCCGCCAGGAAGGGTGAACTCCATCATCAAATTGTTGTTTTGTGATGTAGCATGTTGTCTATTTCTCACTGTTAAACTCTGCAAAAATTTAACTTAGTTTATGTGCTTTTGAAATATCGATCCATTGCCCATAAGACATAGACTGGGTTGCAAAATTTACATGAATCCTTCAATTTTTAATTTCAGATCAAGAATCAACAACAAGTTCTCCAACTCTTAAAGGATAACCTCACTCTGGTGCAGAATCAAATGAAACAAAAGGCATATCAACATCGCAGTGAATTTTCTTTTGACGTAGGCGCCTGAGTATTTTTATAGCTACAACCATACACTCAAATGTCTCTCAAGCAAGCTAGGAAGGATAATAAATTATCACCCAAGTACTATGGTCCTTACAAGGTGTTTCCAAAGATTGGTACTTTGGCATACAAATTGGAGCTGCCCGCATCTTCCTGAGTACACCCAGCTTTCCATGTTTCATGCTTAAAGAAGGTTATTAGTGATGTTAAAAAATGTAGCAAGAAAGGCTCAATTTGACTTTAGCTTTACTCAAATTGATTAAATCGAATTTCCACACCAACATGATAACTTGGAGGCATTTGACTAGTGTGACATGTCTCTTCTCACTGAGTTGGCTTAGTAAATTTGATTTAGATGGCTGGGAGTTCAATTATGCATGTGTGATTGCTAAATTTTGGCAATCTAGTTCAGTTATTTTCAGTTGTATTGAGTTGCATGACCTCTAATTATTGATATAGTTAGTTTAAGGTCAGTTGAGCAATGGGAAAACAATCTAACTCAAAGATCTGTCAATTAGCTGGTCAATCAACCAAAAATAGCTAATGCATGCATGGAATTTGAATTCCTTAGTTGTAGTGGAGATGACAAGGCCAATGTAAAATGAATTGTATACTAGTTGAGTGTACAATTGTTGCATGCAGTTAGGAGATCAATTCCTTGGGAATTGTGCAAGGAAATAGGGACTTCACTATTGTTTAGGAGCTTGAATTTTCTTATATTTACGCAAGGAAATAAGAGGCTAGATGAGCAGATAATTGGCTAACTGTTGGCCAAATTCTCTCATTCAGCAGAGAGAAAAATTATTCTTTTGCAGGTTGTGCTAAGAGCTAGAGAAAACAATTGTAATATTTTCCCTATTCAAATGGTTAATGTAAAGAGGCTTAAGGAGATTTTCCCAATTGGGTTGCCCTAGAAATCACTATGTACTTGTGGTTTTTCTTGTTGCATGTATATGCATGTTGTTCTGAATTGTGATTTCCATTTTGTAGATCAATAGAGTAGAATTGTTTGTCTTTTTTTTAGTTTGAAACCTTGAGTAGTTGCAATTTCTATCAAAATTTATACATGGTATTAGAGCCCTAAAATCACATTAGAACTAGTAATTTGAATTTGTCCCTCGGGAATTTCGAATTTTCAGCTTCAGTGCAACAATTTTTCTTCAGGATCAGGAGAATGTCTTTCAACAGTCTAAGATTGGAGTATGCCTTAGAGGGTAACTCGAATTTCATAGCTTGGAAGGATCATATGGAAGTAGTGCTTGATGATAATGATGTGTTAGAATATGTTAAAACCGATATTGCAAAACCTCCGCAATTAGATGCACAAAAATTAACCCACTGCAAGAAGGATGTTGCAAAGGCAGGAGAATTCTTCTGGAAGGTGTGAGAGACCATGTGGTCTCAAATTTCCATGGAAAAGAGACACCATTTTCTATGTGGAAGGAACTGACTGAGCTATTCGAAAATAACAATGACCATAGAAAATTGGCCCTAAAAGACAAACTTTGAAACATCAGGATATAGAAAAATGACATTATTCCACAATATATCTCCAGGTTTACACAAGTTCGAGATGAGCTTGGAGGGGTTGGGTTGAATGTAGCAGAAGATGACCTAGTGAGCCTAACTCTTCTAGGGCTTACATAATCCTAGCACAATTACCGGGACTCTATGAATGGAAGGGAAAAATTACCAAATTGGGAAAGTTTGTGGTCCGATTTGGTTCAAGAAGAGATCCGAAGGAATACTAGAGATGGAACATCATCTATAGGAGAGGATGAAGATAATTTTTCCTTGGTTGGAAAGGAGAAGAAGGGAAAAGGAAAGAAGACCCAAAGCAAACTTGAATCTAACCAAAATAATGGGAAGATGAAATACTTGAGCTAGATAAAATGTTTCCACTACCACGAATATGGACACTATGCAATAAAATGTCCGCACAAGAATTCTAACAAGAAGCCTTTAGGAGGAGTAGGAGGTGAAGCACTGGCTTCACAATTCGAATTAGACTTCACCCTGATAGCATGCATGGACAACACTATTATGGGGAGTGTGTGGTACCTTGATTTCGGTGCCTCATTCCATATGACAGGGTGTAAGGAATTTTTTAGTAGCCTAGAGGAGAAGGATATCTATATGCATATCTAATTGGGGGATGATGGGAGATACATTGCTATAAGAATGGGTACTATCACCTTTAAGAGGGAGAAATCCTCCCCTCTTCACCTCAATGATGTTATGTTTGTACCTAGGCTGAAGAAGAACCCGATCTCTATAGCAGTATTGGAGGATCATGGGTATGATGTTATTTTCAATAAAGGGAAAACCTTTTTGAGGCACATGGCTACTGGGAAAGCGAATCACATTGGAGTTTGAGTGAAGAAACTTCTCAAAATTGAGGTGGGAGATTGTGCTGCATTGACCAATAAGGCAGAAAAAGTGCAGAGTTGAGATGTTGGAGAGCTTCGACATAAGAGATTGGCCCATATACACCATGGTGCTTTAAAAATCATGCAAAAAATTACCATAGGTCTCCTTAAAGGCTCCCTTGACCAACAAGATGTCTACAAGGATTGCATATTGGGGAAATATGTCAAATCCACATTCTAGGGCTGAGATAACATAGCAAATGCAATCATGGAGTGAGTCCACTCTGATGTTTGTGGACCCTTTTCTACAACCTCCATAACAGAACATAAGTATTATGTTATTTTTATTGAATATTCCTCTAGAAAATGTTGGATCTTCTTCATGCAGAAGCATTATGAAGTTTTCTCCAAATTTGTTGAATTCAAGGCATTGGTTGATAAGGAGAATGGGAAGAAGGAGAAGGATCTCAGGAATGACAATGGAGGCAAATTTGTTTTGAATTCCTTCAAGGATTTCTGGGACAAAGAAAGTATTCAAAGATAACTGATAACACCCCATAACCCATAATATAATGGAGTAGCTGAGAGGAAGAACATGAGCATAACGGGAGTAGAAAGAGCCACGTTGCATGAACACGGGCTTCCATTGCATCTAGGGATAGAAGCATGCAACACAACAATCTACTTGCAAAACTAGAGTCTGGGAGAAAGCCTAATGTGTCTCATTTCAGAAGTTTTGGAGCTTCAGTTTAATATCATGTCTCCAAGGGTTCGAGGAAGAAACTTGAGCCTAGATTAGAGTTGGG
The DNA here is from genome assembly GCA_000404065.3 of Pinus taeda. Lineage (NCBI taxonomy): Eukaryota > Viridiplantae > Streptophyta > Pinopsida > Pinales > Pinaceae > Pinus > Pinus taeda. The sequence continues at coordinate 74,401 of APFE030258168.1, forward strand.
AGTTTTTGCAGGATACACAAAAACCACACATAATTAATGAGTATATTTACCTTCATTGAGGATGACAATTGTAAGTAGAGATGTCAAGTTTGACGAGGAGAAGGCTATGATATGATCTCTGGAACAAGAGTTGAGTATCCCACCAGAACAGGAGCTTCTAGCTCCAAAGGAGGAGCCTCAGGATTAGCTTCAGGAGGTTGTGGAGCAGCCACATGTAGTGGAGAAGACAAGAGGCAGAGTGGAGGCATGATCTAGATTTTGGGAACGCAACAAATTATAGAGATAACCATAAACACAAAGATGCAATAGAAATAATACTTCATTTCATTAATGTAAAATACTGAATTATGCTTACAAACAGAAATGGAAATAAACCAGCTAGGGCGATGGTAGCTTATCTCTGAGAAGAGATGTGGCGGCTACATCCTCTGAACTGTGTTACAATGAGGCTCGAAGGCCTATTTATTGTTGAGAAACAATGGAAAACCCTAAACATCCAAAAACTTAACCCTAGGAGATGAAACACCAAACTGTGGGCCTCGTTTTGGGTAAATTGGTACATCAACTTCCCTGGGTCGTAACTTTGGCATACGATCTTAGTTTGACGCACACAATAGCTCGTTAGAAAGATCTATCTGAGGACTACAATTTTGGGAAGAGCAACATCAATTGATGATTTTTGTTGCTCCCAGTTTTCCCAAAAAACATCGTTTAGGGCCTCAAAACGGCTCCAAAAGTTTAGGACTCGAAAAACTACTAAAAATAGTAAATTATGCTACAATTAAGGAAATTGAAAAATTGAAAGAGACAATTGTGGGGGTCCAAGTGGGACAGGTGGGTGGCCACCAACATCCACTTGGATCATTCCTCCCCCCTTAGGAAGCAATGGTCCCCATTGCGTAGAGTTCCTCCATCTGCTGAACTTGGTCCTTGGTGAGTTGTTCTACAATCTATGATGTGTCGAGTAATGGTGGGAAGCATGGTAGAGGGGAGTCCACATTGAACAATCAGTGCAAGTGAAGAAATGGGGGAATGCTATGCTCCAAAGCATTATTCCCCACAGCCTTCGTACTGGTGTAAGGACCATGTCGCTTCTTGTACTTGTCATTTTTCAGAATGGAGCGATGATATATCAACCCATTGGGTGGAGGTGCTATGGGAGTCAGATTGAATGAATGCTTGACCTAACAGTGCAACAGTACCCCTGTGGGTGAAGCTAAGATGTTCATGTGTTCTTTCATGACCGTATCCATCTACTGCTGCTGCTGCTGTGTGAAGGAACCCTTCCCAGGGGTCATGGATGTGGCGACGATCTTCCCCTTACTTTGGGAGCGAACACGATAGAAAATGAATTTCCTAATCTGGGAGATGAGATTGATGCCTTTCTTAGTAGTGATCAAAGAGGTGGCGATAGGTGGGGCTACCTACGGTATCTTGTCTAATGAATTAGCGAAAGAAATAATGACAATGCGAGGCCTTGACTCATACACAACATGTCGCCTCCACAAGTATAGCTAGCCTAATAATACATCACAAACATCCAGAGGTGCAACGTCACACAATACCTCATCTGTGAAGGGTTTGATGCTGTAGGGAAGGCAACACTGCTGTCGAAATCAGAGATCTCGTCCTTGGTGAAGCCACCCGATACTGTATGACTGCGGGTGTGGTGTAGTCGGTAGAGCCAACCGCTTAACGACCTCTGCTGAAATGAGGCTCTTTTGGTTGCCACTGCCGACAATGAATTGCAGCGACGAACCCTTCACCCGCATTTGTGAGTGGAAAAGATGCCCCCCCCTCCTTTGGATCTTCGAGCTCATTCTTTTGGATCTTGGCGGTGGCAACAATGGCGCTTGGCTCTGCATCAATGATCTACTTCCATTTCTCATTCCCCTTGTTGGGTTCTGACTTAGGGTTGGAACATGCATCTGATTTGGAAGCCTTCAACTTAGCCACCACGACTGCTTAGTCCGACACTCACTTGTGTTGTGAGTGGGGCTCTTATGGAACTCGCACCACTTTCCTGTGTCCTTCTTCGACTTTGTGGTGTTGTTCTTTTCTTGTGGTTTCGATGGGTTGTCTTGGGTTGCCTTGTCTTGGCTTTGTCCTTGGTTCTGCGATTTGGGGAAGCCTTTCCGTTGCTTCGGATTCGAAGATCCAAAGTCTCACTTCTTTTGTTTGAACTTCTGCTCGATTTTGACAGCATATCGATACGATGTGCTGAGCGAGGAGATGTTCAGGAACTCCATCTCTTCTTGGATGCATTTGTGTAGAAAACCGCGGTATTTGAGTACCAAATGCAATTTAGAGTCCTTGATACCCAACTGTGTGCGAAGGGTATGAAAAATGTTTGTGAACTTTGGCACATCTTGGTCCCTTCCTTGTCGCAGCGTGGTCACATTATGTATTTGTCCTCGTAGCTTTTGACAGGGTAGTATTGCTCCTTGATGGCATCCCGGAATGAATTCCAAGTGGGTGCGGCTAAAAATAGTGAGCCCGTAATTTCATCCTTCTGCTCGCAGTAGGTTTCCCACTAGTCCGTGAAGTGAGGGGCTGCTTTGAGAAGAGCGAAAATAATATTTTCCTGACTGGAAAAATCATGAACAGAAAAATACCCTTCTAGGAGATTTAACCATTTATCTACGACATCTGCGTCTATTTGACCCTCGAAGAAGGGGATTTCAAAATTAACTTGTACCTTAAAGGGTGTGGCATTTCTAGAGTAGCTGCTTGAAGCCGTTGCATTGCCTCTGGTAGCCACTGAAGGATTTGGGCAAAGCTTTCCATCATCACGTTCCTTTGTCGCTCGAGGGCCTCTTTGAGCAAGATTTTGATAGGATCTCTTGCCCCCTCATCTTCCTTTACGTCTTCCATGGGAGGCCATCGGGATTTGCGAGGCTGGTCTTGCAAAGGTTCAACCAGTTCAAGCCCTAACTCCTTATATCCCAACACCGTTGGGGGCATGCAAAGAAAGATAGAGAAAGAGAAGACCGCTCTGATACCACTGATCCAGATTTAAATGGGAATGCAACAAATTATAGAGATAACCATAAACACAGAGATGCAGTGGAAATAATACTTCATTTCATTAATGTAAAATACTGAAATATGCTTACAAACATAAATGGAAATAATCTAGCTAGGGTGATGGTAACTTATCTCTGAGAAGAGATGTGGCGGCTACATGCCTTTGAACTGTGTTACAATGAGGCTCGAAGGCCTATTTATTGT
>APFE030258168.1:77695-93716 GCA_000404065.3 Pinus taeda
CTACATGCCTTTGAACTGTGTTACAATGAGGCTCGAAGGCCTATTTATTGTTGAGAAACAATGGAAAACCCTAAAAATCCAAAAACCTAACCCTAGGAGATGAAATGCCAAACTGTGGGCCCCGTTTTGGGTAAATTGGTACATCAAATTCCCGGGGTCGTAACTTTGGCATACGATCTCTGTTTGATGCGCAGAATAGCTCGTTAGAAATATTTATTCAAGGAATACAACTTTGGGAAGAGAAACATCAGTGTTGCTCTCGGATTTCCAAAAAAAACGTTATTTAGGGCCTCAAAACGGCTCCGGAAGTTCAGGACCCAAAAAACTGCTAAAAATAGTAAATTGTGTTACAATTAAGGAAATTGAAAAACTGAAAGAGACAGTTGTGGAGGTCCAAGTGGGATAGGTCGGTGGCCACCAACATCCACCTAGATCAAGGCACCCACTTAACCAAAATCTTCTAGAGAGGGGAGAAAGAGAATCAGAGAAGCTGATAGATTGTTGCATAGTGCTAGGGAGAATGTGGGATCCCCTACATCAGTACGCAGGTAGAGGAGGTCACCTGAGAGGTCATATGGATGAGGAAAATACTTGTGGGTCTTTTCAATCTAGAGATGGATCTGACAATGATATATTGTGATAATTAGAGTTGCATTAAGCTCTTTGAGAATCCAATATTTTATGATAGGTCCAAGCACATTGATAATTGGTATCATCATTTGCAGGACTGTCCACAAAGGAGAATTATGTTGCTACAATACATTCCAACCAAGGAACAAGATGTTGGCATATTGACAAAGGCATTGCAAAGAGGTAAATTCGAATTCCATAAGTGTAGGATAGGGGTGGTGAAAAATCCCTTTCTTTCTAAGATGGAGTGTTAAAAAATGTAGAAAGAAAGGCTCATTTTGACGTTAGCCTTAGTCAAATTGAGTAAATCAAATTTCCACATCAGTAGGACAACTTGGAGGCAGTTAATTAGTGTGACATGGCTCTTTTCACTTAGTTAGCTCAGTAAATTTGAGTTACAAGGGTTGGAGTTTAGTTATGCATGTGTGATCGCAAAATTTTAGCAATCTAGTTCAGTTATTTTTAGTTGTATAAACTAACCTCTAACTACTGATATAGTAAGTTGAAGGTTAGTTGAGCAGTGGGATATGAGTCTAACTCAGAGATCTATCAGTTATAAATAATAATGTCTTTCAGATTAATCACATCATTAGGAAAATAACCAATGCATGCATGGAATTCGAATTCCTCAGCTAAAGTGGAGATGACAAGGCCAGTGTAACATGAGTTGTATACTAGTTGAGTGTACAGTTGTTGCATGTAGTTAGGAGATTAGTTCCTTGGGAATTGCTTAAGTGTTACAAATCCATTTGGGCACATCAAATCCCAAAATTTAGATTAGTGTTTTAGGGCTCGTCAAACCCTAAATTCGGTTGTTTCATGCCCTAAACAAGTCAACCCTCTAAATGCCTCCTTCCCAGACAGTTTCATGACTTGAAGACATCCAAAAATTTCCTCTAGAGGGACTAGTGCAGGTAAGCCCTTATGAAGGTGCGTTGCAGAGCAATTGAGTCCACTACCAGGGTGCTCTGCAGAGGCACTTAGGCTTCCTTTCATCTGCGCTTGGGGAGAATGAGCGAAATTCACATAGGGTTTGGGGAATATTCTTATCTTTTGGAGTCATCTAGAATTTTTCCTGTCTTATCAATTCCTATGAGTTTGAAAATGGATGAGGAATGAGTTAAGGAGCATCCTATCCTATAATCCCTTCCTGCATGGAACTAATTCTAAGTATGAATGACCATTCAATGTCACCATTAATGACAAAACCTCCTTCATCCTCCTATAAATTGACCTCTCATCTAAGTGATGTGGGGCTGGCTGGATTATGTTGAATTGTAAGGAGATAATGCTGCTATGAGACTTGACTTTGGAGCAAATGATGTGATGCCACAAGCTTGTCTTGCTTTTGATGTGATGTGGATGGGATCCAAGCTGGAGGAATGAATTTGAATCAAACACTGATGGTTGTAGTTCCTTCTTCTAACTAATAAAGTGTTTGAACCTTTTTCCATATGTTGTGTTCTTTCATAATGCTTATATGTATGAATTTCTTCTCATTCCTTTCATTTATAATCAATGGATTGTATGCTTTGATCAGTTTTCATCTTTTGTTGTGTTGACAGGGTACTTTTCAAGCGGATTAAGTACGGAAAGGAGCGATGAAATCGATACAAGGGAGATGAGAGGAAAGCAGAACTACAAGTAGGCCTTCTATCCTCTCTTCTTATCTATTGCTTATAGGGAAATTCTAAAACACTTTAAACTGTTGTTCTAGGCACAACTACTTGTCTAGTGAATTAGTGTTTATCTGTAGATGCTAAATTCTCCAAAACAAATTGGCGACTCCACTGGGGAACTATCCTCTTTCCTAGTAGCTTATCCACCTCCTAAGACATCCTTGTAGGCTTTATTTGTATTCATTGATTGTATTTCAGCCCTTTTGCATTGAATTTTGGTCAAAAATTGAGGTTAGATGACTCTTGAGTGGCCTCTCAGAAATCAGTGCAGGCTTGGTCAGGGGACAGTGCTTTGCAGAGCACCCTTGAGTGTGAGACAGTGCTCTGTAAGGCAGTTAAGCCCTCTTTGACTTGCGCTGCTCAACCTTAGGTCAAATTCCCACCTTTGGAAAGTGTTTTTGACAAATTTTCTCTGTTTGTTTGCTTGTTGATTGATCAATCTCTCAGAAACAATTTTTTATCTCCTTTTCCAGCCCTACTTTGATTTGATTGAATAATGTTTCTTTAATGTTTTCTTTGTCATTATCGATCAATAGTAAAAGTTAGGATATAATTGATTAATCTTCATTCGAAAGAAAGTGTCGCAAAGTCTTCTCTTTCTTCGAATTTGAACTGTCGTAAAGGTCTTCGTTCATGTGAAAGATTGATTGATTGTATGTGCATATTTCCTTTTGTTCATATTCACATTAAGGGAATCGAAAATAAATACATGCATGTTGCATTGAAAGAGTTTGTGTATAGTGTAGGGAAATTGCATTTAGATTGTGCTCTTTGCTCTTTGGTAAAAAAAAAATCTGATTGCTCTATCCCTACTAGCTAAGAATTTTCATTATTAAATTGAATACAAATAATGCTTATCATATTAGTTGCATTTTAGGAATTGCAAACATACATCATGTGGTGATCCTTGAAAGGAAAGTTGTAAAGAATATCAACTTAAAATTTATCTGAATTTACCTAATGGAGCATTGTCACCTAACAAAAAACATTTAGAGGTCTAGGCTAGAGACGTGTTCTGACGTCGTAAAACAAAGTAGTTGTCGCTAACTTGTTTGCAATTCATGTCCACATTCAATGTACGTGAGTATATTGTAGGTCATCCACGTACCTTCGGGTATATAGGGCGGTGTTACAGTACGTAAAGTATATGGGAATGCTCTCACTGTGTAGTTTTACATTAGACAATGCTTATACGGATTGGGCCTCCATGTACTTTTGGGTATATATGGGAGGACAACACTAGGTTGCTATCCATCCTTAGGTAACCGAGTCGACCGCCTTGTATACTGTGATACACCGAACACAACATTTGGGGAGATTGCCTATCCATACTTCTTGGTTCACCAAGAGGTATTCTTCAGTTCACAGTTGCTTGGTAAACCTTTTGCCTAGATTATCCCTCTTTTGTTTTCTTTATGTTACTTTGATTAAAATAAAATTAATTGACCGCGGATAACATCCTCCACGCTCACTCGTTAGTTGGTCTTAGGTTGAAACATATGGCGACAAATCCAGAGTCCATTGATCAAGGAATTCCTTTTGATGGAAATCCTAGTCCTTTTCCTCCTTTTGGAAATATTGGTGCTCCATATATGGCTACGTTGTCCCTTCCAGGATTTACCATTGGCTTACCAGTATGGTTGTTTTCAACCTCCTTGGTTCAAAATGTCATGATATCTCTGCAATCGAGTACACCTCCAACTGGACAAAATCAACCTCCAGTTGATCTTAAAGTTGACCCTTTGCCTTCTTTCTCTTCACCTGGTGAAAGTATTGGTACTAGTAACTAGGTGGCTAAGAAGAAGAAGAAAGGGAATAAGAAGAAGAAGAAGCAAATTCAACAGAGGGGAAACGAAGCAACCATTGCTTTGAATGCAACATCTAATGAGAAACCGTCCATCAAGCCTCACAAAGTTCGATATCCATGCAAACTTTGTGCGGGAAACCATATTCTTCGAAATTGTCCTGATATTCCTCAGACCTTAGAAGAATTGTCTTCTTGTTCACATCATCCTGTGCCATCAACTTTTGGAGATCATGTTGGTGACACACTGTCAACTAGTGGTAGTAAAGTTCATGGAAAGAAGGATAAAGTTAAGTTTCCATGTAGGTTATGTGAAGGGAATCACACCATTCACCTTTTTCCCTATTTGGACGAAGTCAAAAAAGTGTTGGATAATCGTCCTACTTCACCGTAGCGACTTCCATCTGGTTACAGGAGACTCTTCCTTAATCCTTCACTAGTTGATGAATTCACTGACCAAAATAAACTATTGGTCAAGCCCACTCTCTGTGAAAGTGAATCCTATGAGTCTATACCCGACCCAAATCAACAGATCGAGGTAACAGTTGACCCAATTTCACCTTCTGTTAATCGTACCTTTCCCGAAGAGAGTGAATATGATACCACTCAAGTTCTTTTTGTTTTTTCATATTCCAATGAGCTTGGGGGCAATCCTTTTATTCCATCAAGACAGGAGGAAAATCCTCCAGTTCTCGTAACTCAAGGGGTTAATTCTCTCGTTTCTATGGTACCCCCTCCAAGAAGTCTAGTCACTTCATTTGATTGGAATCGACTTGCAGGATTCTGCCTTCCTTCTTATGTGCCTTTCCAGATCATAGTACAAATTTGTAATATGATTGTATTTGGCACTATTATAGATGAAGGTGCATCAATAAGTATCCTTTCCGCAACTGCTTGGAAAGCGATTGGTTTGCCGCTGCTTGTGCCTGTTACCCAGAATATGTTGTGTTTTAATAGAGGAACCAATTACCCATTAGGGATCCTCCCTCAGTTACCTATTAATTTTGGAGGAAAAATCGTTTTTTTCTGAATGTGATGGTAGTCCCAGGCCCTTTAGATTAAAACTTAATTTTTGGGCGTGACTATGTTTATGACATGGGAGCTATTGTTTCAACACTCTTTCGAGTGATTTATTTCCCGCATGAAGGCAGAATTGTCATTGTTGACCAGCTTTCATTTCCCGGTCCAAATATGGCTTCCAGTCAACCATCTTCCCTAAATGGTCCATTTGTACCAATGGTATCTTCCTTGCCACAGGTCAATTATGTGGCAACCCGTTCCATACCTACATCAACTGATGACCAATAGCACTGGAAGCATTGGAACGATATCTCTCCTTCATGACCTCTTATGAGTTATGATCGATCCATGAGGATAGTTCTTTTGCTGTGTCAACCTCGTTAAAAAATGAAACAGGTCTATGAGGATAGTTCTTTTACTGTGTCAACCTCGTTAAAAAATGAAACAGGTCTATGAGGATAATTCTTGGTCTTGTGTCAACCTCGTTAAAAAATGAAACAAGGAATTTGAGCATAGTTCCTTGTCTTGTGTCAAGCTCATTAAAAAAATGAAACAAGGTCCCGAGTTCCAAGTCGAGTCTTTGATTAGATCTCGTAAAATCCCAGTCAAATCTTTCACTTAATCTCATAAACGAATCTTCATTCCATCCACCTGATAGCCACAAGTAGTCTACTTAGGTGAATGCAATGAAGCTTGGGGGGCATGCAACTAATGGTAAAGTTAAGTTTCCCTGTAGGTTATGTGAAGGGAATCACCTCATTCACTTTTGTCCCTATCTGGACAAAGCCAAAAAGGTGTTGTATAACTGTCCTGCTTCACCACAACGACTTCCATCTGGTTACAGGAGACTCTCCCTTTCATCATGTTGGGGGCATGTAGACCAATCTCAAACATAGTTCCTCGTTTCAAGCTTTTGTAAAAATGAAATTGAATCCAAGCATATTTTTTTCATTTCAAGCTTGTGTAAACATGAAACCGAATCCAAGCATAGTTCCCTATGGTTCAAGCTTGTGTAAAAACGAACCCATTTCCATTTTAACCCTCATGATTGTTATTCTATTAGCCTCTTTCATCAGATGAGCCTTGGTTGTTTTCATCCCATCGCTACCATCCCTTTGGCCGATCATACGCTTTCACTTGGTTGTTTTATCCTTTTTTGAGGAACAATTGCAATGAGTGGTCTTATTAGCCAGCCCCTTCACATAAATCAACATGTTTTGAGAAGTTCCAACATCACTGGAACCAATTGCTATCCTAGAAACCACTTGTTCCTCAAAATGGAGTCCTCTTTAAGCTCTTTTCAGACTCTCTAAATTTGAAAAGATTGCCGAGCGCTTGTCCTTTGCATCTCGTTAACGGATTGGAAATAATATCTCTCTTGTATTATTTTACGCTTTTTCAGACTTGAGAGATTAATTTGAAAAAAAGAACTTGTGGAGTTTTCTTTTTGTCCCTTTTCAAACTCTCTAAACATGAAAATGATCGAGTTATCTTTGTCATTAAACTCGTTAAAAACATCAAATAGTGACAAACTTGTCCATCTTGACAAGACTGAGTTTCACCTTCGCTAGACTTGTTAAAACATCAAATAGGGATGGATTCACCCGAAGGGTGAAATTATAGAACAAGCATATGCTCTCCTCCTCAAGCTTGATAAAAATAAAGAGGTACTGGTCAGCAATGACTGGGGAAAATGGAAAAAGGGGAAAACCACTTTATGGTAGCAGGTCGCTCTTGAACATGACACTTTCACTCCATCACCAGTGACTATTTGGGTTGGGTTATTAGCTTGATGGTTATCACACCATTGGTCTATCATACCATCCATCACTTTGTTTTGGGTCAATGCTACCAATTCACTTTAGTGTCGTCGACATGTTCAAGAGAAGTCATCCAGTCAAAACCCATCTTTTGCAATACCATAAACCTTCATTTTCATGACCACCATTCCTGAACCTTGTGTCGTCAGTCAAATTCCATCTCTAAAAATCACTACACTCATTTCGTGTCATTGATGTGGGATACATCATGGTCCCCTTGCGATGAGTTGCTTCTTGTCGACATTAACCCATTATCCAAGAAGTTGACTTAGAAACACCCATTAAGTACCTTGAGGCTTGCATGCATCAATGGCAGGTTTCTCGCTTTCGGCGATAGGCATACATCAATGGCCTTCAACCAAAATACTTTATATGGTGTTTGACATCAAAGCATCCATTCACACCATGCATAATGTACTGCAGTACCTTGAGGATCATTATCATTATCGGTGATTTCTCTCACATCTGTTAACAACTTATATCATTGGTTGGTAATCAGATGGTGTCTTCCCATGTTTGACTTTAGATCACATATTCACATGGTTAGACTCGTACTTGAGTGAACTGTTGAATGAGATGGAAGACCTCGGATCTAGTTTCATCCATCCAGGCTGCAATATCAGGAGTACTAAATCATATGTACAATGGCTTTACATTGATAGTCATTTTGATCATGGGTCTATATATGTAGACGACTGTTTATGTACATGTAATGAAAGTTTATAAGCTGAGCATGTGTATGACTTCTGTCAGCAATTTATGAAAAATCAAATATCATGATATATGTATTGTAATTGATGCAGGTCACCTTCCACTTTGATACCTCCTCATCACATCGTAAAGAATTTCATTCGACATTGGCATTTTTCCGACTTCATGCTTTAGAGGGCAACTATTACAAATCCATTTGGGCACACAAAATCCCAACATTCATATCATTGTTTTAGGGCTCATCAAACCCTAAATTCAGTTGTTTCATGCCCTAAACAAATCAACCCTCTGAATGCCACCTTCCTAGACAGTTTCATGACTTGAAGACATCCAGAAATTGCCTCTAGAGGGACCAGTGCAAGTAAGCCCTTATGAAGGTGCGCTGTAGAGGAGTTGAGTCCACTGCCAGGGTGCTTTGCAGAGCACTTAAGCTTCCTTTCACCTGTGCTAGGCAAGAATGAGCGAAATTCACATAGGGTTTGGGGAATATTTTTATCTTTTGGAGTCATCTAGAAGTTTCCCTATCTTATCAACTCCTATGAGCTCGAAAATAGATGGGGAATGAGTTAAGGATCATCCTATTCTCTCATCCCTTCCTCCATGGAACTAATTCTAAGTATGGAAGGCCATTCAATGTCACCATTAATGACAAAACCTCCTTCATCCTCCTATAAATTGACTACTCATCTAAGTGATCAGGGGCTGGCTGGATTATGTTGAATTGTAAGGAGATAATGTTGCCACGAGACTTGACTTTGGAGAAAATGATGTGATGCCACAAGCTTGTCTTGCTTTTGATGTGATGTGGATGGTATCCAAGCTGGAGGAATGACTTTGAATCAGACATTGATGGTTGTAATTCCTTCTTCTATCTAATAAAGTGTTTGAACCTTTTTCCATATGTTGTGTTCTTCATAATGTTTATATGTATGAATTGCTTCTGATTGATTTCATTTATATTCAATGGATTGTATGCTTTGATCGGTTTTCGTCTTCTGTTGTGTTGACAGGGTACCTTTCAAGCGGATTAAGTATGGAAAGGAGCGACGAATTCGATACAAGGGAGACGAGAGGAAAGTGGAACTACAAGTAGGCCTTCTATCCTCTCTTCTTATATATTGCTTATAGGGAAAGTCTAAAACACTTTAAACTGTTGTTTTAGGCACAACTACTTGTCTAGTGAATTAGTGTTTATCCGTAGATGCTAAATTCTCGAAAACAATAAGGAAATAGGGACTTTCCTATTGTTTAAGAGCTTGAATTTTCTCAAATTTGCGCAAGGAAATAAGAGGTTGGAGGAGCAATTAATTGACTAAAGTTTCTCATTTAGAAGAGAGAAAAATTATTCTTTTGCAGGTTGTGCTTAGAGCTGGAGCAAGAAATTGTAATAGTTTCTCTATTCAACTGATTAATGCAAAGAGGCTTAAGAGGTTTTACCTAGTTGGGTTCCCCTAGAAATCACTATGTACTTGTGGTTTTTCTTGTTTCATGTCTATGCATGTTGTTCAAAATTGTGTTTTCCATTTCGTAGATCAGTAGAGTAGAATTGTGTCTCTTGTTTTTCTGTTTGAAATATTAAGCAGTTGCAATTTCTATCAAAATTTCTACAAGTGACAAGCTCCAAATTCAAAAAATATCGGCAGAACTTGACAAGGAAGGAAAAATCATATTGGAGCCTAAAGTAGTCACGAAAACAAGAACCTGCCAGCTATGAAATTGATCGATTTCAGAGTATCTTAATAAATGGAAGAACTTACTTGCTGAAGATTCCACATGGGAGGATGAGAATTTTATATAGAAGCATCCATAACTACTCAAGCATAGAGGACAACAATTTTTTGAATGAGATAGGCATGTGAGGTCCCTATAATACTAGGGTAGCCCCTTTATTGTTATTGTTGTGCCCATGTAGCCCCCATATTGTTAGTGTTGTGCCCCATAGAAGCCCACTATTGTTATTTTTTTTTCCCTTAGATTATTATTGTTATGTAGGTTCTGATTATATTGTGACCCCTTAGACTCCTATATATACTAAGGATGCCTTGTCATTTGCATCAGCCAAGAATTGTTCATTTATGTGATGTTAAGGAGGTTTCCCCCTCGAAGAGTTAGAATTTCAAGTTGTTGATGTATCTTTTCTTCTGTTTCGTGATATGGTTGCATAACATTTTCCTACTCTATAAAAACAAACATGTATACTTTTCTTTTCTTTTTACATTTATAACTTGTGAATGTAATAATAACAATACTTAATACTTGCTTTGTATTTCTTTTAATTTTTCGATATAAGTTATATACAATAATGATAACAACAAAAAATAATTTTTACATTTATAAAATTTAATTTTAATATATATATATATATATATATAATATAATATATATTATATATATTCTATAATAGTATATAATAAGGCACTTCATGATGTGAATGGCATTGGTAATAAACTCGGTGGGCAAAATCCATCCATGCTAGGGTTAGTGAATCTTAGGTTCAATATGATCTGGTGATTTTAAACAGCTTAGTGCTCGCTTAGGTCCATGGCTACTCAGCCATAGTGCTAGGTCACTCTTCAAGGGCTCACATAATTCTATCAAAAAGAAAAAAGGCACTTAATTAAGTTTATTTTCTTTATAAGATTTATAATTAGTTTATATAAATAATATATTTATAATTTATTTTTATTAAAATAAAAAAATATTATTAAATATAATAAATTATATTATTACAAAAAATAATATGATATTTTATTATTATACTATAATATAATAATATTTAAACTCTGTTATATTCACAAGGATAGCAAGAAGCACTGGTGACAATGTCATTGTTTTTACTTTTACTTTTTTGAATTTTGGATTTTTTCATATATATTCATGGGTTTAGTAACAACCATTGAAATTACTTTATATTTCATTTTCAATGATAGAGTGAAAATGTTGCAATATTTTTTGATGAGAATTGACTACTAAATTCTTGTACGAGAGAATTGAAGTGTGTTATTATAATACCCCAAGTAAATTAAAAATATTCTATTTACTTTTGTTAAAGTTACTTAAAAGATTGGAGATAGGTCTCAGATGAATAAGTGATGAACATAAATGTTTATTTTATAAGTTTACATTAATAAAAAATTTCATCTAGTCAACCATAAAAATTATAGTGGGAAGATGTTGAAAGAGAGTTTCACATTTTAGACAATTAAAATAAAGTTATGGGCAGAGGTGGTTGCCTACCCCTAGAGATAAATTATCTCAGTTAGGGAAAAGGGATCCAAGAGGGTGAGAGGGGAAAAATCCTTAGGTGATATTGTGAACTTGGAGCTTGGTTGGAGGGGGCCCAAGAGAGGAAAGTAAAATTTGTTTAGCTTGATACCCTTAGAATAAGATGTTGTTAAGGGAGGCATAACACTACCAATAATGAATTCGTGAGTTGGTTGGCGAGCGGATTCTAAGTCGAATCTTGTGTGGTTAGTGAAACCCTAGGCTAGACCTGGTATGGTCAGTGAATGTCCTAGGTTGGACCTAGTATGGTCTCTATCAAGGAATACTGTTCTAGATGTGAAAGTGGCCACAGGGGGTTCTGGTAGAAGGTACTAGTTCTCATTGGTTGGGTGGAGCATTCTTTTGACTACACTGATTTTTTTGGCAAGCTCAGTTACTGGAAAACATATAAGTGAAATATGTTTTGGAATGATTTTCCTGTATGTACTTATTTCCTATTATGTTGGGAAAATGTTTTAATTTAATTATGATACTATGAAATGGTAAAGAAAATATAATGATGTGAATGAATTAGGTTAGTCCCAAGCCTTAAAGGATAGAATAGATATCTATCCATCAACTTGGAACAATCTTAAATTCTTAAGTGCATAGGTATGGAAGGTATATGGCAAGTCTCAGAGATAGGTCTCATCGACCTTCCAGACTACAAATAATAATGTTGTATTTGTACATATAGACATAGTAGGTTTTGTGACTAAATATAAACATTGTTGTGTTATATGAAAATAATACTAATAAAAGAATTTATTATGATGCTATAGAGAAGAAAGATGAGGTTTTACAAACAACTAAATTGAGACCTGGTTTCTAATTTTGTAAACAATTGAAAATAAAACAAGAACATAATAGATAGGCTTGAAACCCTTTTAGTGTAATTAAAAAGAAAGGGTTGTATCTGTTTTTTTATCATATACATAGTTTGATAAAATGGTTTTCCCGAGAGTCATATCTATTGTAAACAAAATTTAGACAAATAATACATTTACTGTAAATTCAATGTAACTAAACATACAATTCAAACTAAATGAAAATTTACACATGGGAAAGCAAAGGATTCCTTATATGTCCATCTTAATTTCTACATATCAGATGGTTGCACAAATGGATGATGGCCGTAAAGTAACTAACCATTTTCTTTTATACAAGAAAATAGAAGAAAACTGATTTGTAACAACAACATATCTAGTGTATGTATTCACAAACATTCAACACTTAAATTAAAATACATTGGATAGTCAAAATTAACCTGAGTGCAACAACTCAACCCTCATGGGTGAGTCAAGGATGAATGGAATAAAACCAAATATGTTAACACAACTCCTACAAATAAGAATCTAAACTAGAGTGACACCATGATTCTCAAGTTAAAAACCCTATTCCATATTTCAGCTTCGACTGCTCCAGTACTTAGAGTGACTTATCAAATATAGAGGGATTTTGTTAGAACCTAGAAGAACTGTATGGAAAAATGAATGCCGTCTTTCAAAGGCAAACCCATGCTCGTAAGGATGGAAACCTAACCTGTGTAATTCCAACAAAGGTTCCGTTAGAAAAATGAGCCCATACTAGAAAAATAAATTAAGAAAATAAAGGAAACATAGTTTAGGGGTTATGTTTTTACCTGTAAATATTGTATTGGAAGGACGGTTGTAACCATTGTGACCCTGCACAAACACAAAGAATTAGAATCACTAGGGGAACTATGTACATAGAACCGGAAGAGGGTTTAATTGAAAAAGAACAATTGAAAAATAAAATTACCTGTTGAGTTTAGATTATATTAGACTATATATATTTTTGGGGTCACAGTAGGGTTTTTCTCTTCAGAACATTAGGCCCTTCAAGAGAAATACATCAAGAGAAATGCATCGAATGGCCCATGCCGTAATTGAAACTAGAGGAAGATGACCTATACAGTAAGACATAAATGAAGTTAACTAAGTCTAGGGAACGAACAACAAATTTAAAAGAAATATATTCAACCCTAGCTCGAAAAAAAATCGAAAAAAATCCTTGAATATCAAATTTACTTGGTGATATGAACCAAAGAAATCTATGAAAAATAAGGGTTCCGTTGTAGAGCTAGTTCTTATGAGTGGAAACGTGCAACCGAGAGTGAAGTGATGTCGTGGAAGGGGGAGGTAGTTACTCCCATAATTGCAAAGCTCCATTAACATTATAGATCAAAACCCTAAACACTAGGACCGTTGATCAGATTTTGTATCATTTTCCCCAAGTTGGAATCAATCATGAGACCATAGTTCTAAACAAATGGAAAGTTTAGATTTTTCGGAAGAAGCGTGTCAACACCTCTAAGTTAAGAGTGTCAACATTTGTATCTTAACAAGGAAATGCATGAGTTAATCATGTTGGGGAATCTAGTATGGAAACTATTTAAATAATTCTTCTATCTTTAATATATGCTTATGAATTTATGTTAGATTTTTCTTATTCTTTTTAAATTATTTTCATCAAACAACTATCAAAATCATAAATCGTGAAGATCATGAAAGACAGTGGACACAAAATATAGGCTCCAAGCCAGGGAAAAACCCCTCTAAGGGGAAAACCCAAAAATAATTCTTCTCTTCTTATATAATCTATTCAAATGAGAAATCCAAGACCCAAACTCTAATACTAAGACCTCCCTCCAAGCACTTAATTGAAACTTAGATATCTATATATATTTTTTTTTCTATCATGTTCCCCATAAGGGTTTATTACATCAAAATTTGACTTTGACTTAATAGAAGAATCTAGAAGTCTACAATGGAGGCTTGACCTATGACTATTGACCCAAGCATGAAACCCATGCTTTAATAAGTCAAATTAATAATAACGATAATTTTTTTTGACAAATATATTACATCATGACTCACATACAATTATAAATATTGACACTAGTTACACTCTTCAACGCTCCCTCTTAACTAGGGGGTATTCATAATTACATATATGTAGAGGTACATGGAATATATCAAAATGAGCTATGAATAGTTCTAGCACACTCAGTGTTGTGAACTAGATACATTACCGGGTTAATCTATCCAGGTTGGACTAAGATGGACTCAAGCTTTCAGCCAGTCTAGGTACCATTAGGCTTACTTGCTAACATCAACCCAGGGATCTAGGTGTGTATTCAAGGTCGGAGCTCCATGACCAACACCACCCTCCCTCTTCAGGATCTAGGAATCAACACACAAGCCAAACATATGTCCTCCAAAGCATCCCCCATTAGATGCTTCAACTCTCCCTATAAAACTAGATATATCCATTTGTCCAAGCATGCTTCCAAAGTGTTCATCCTTCTTATGGATAGATTTACCTATAAAAAACAAATTCCAATCAATAATAAAATTTTCAAATATAAGTAAACTCAAACCATTTGGGTTCCTCAATCATTTTGATGCTACTTTCATCACCAAGTTATCCATATACAGTTTGTCAGAAAATTTCTTCTTCTTTTATTTCTTTAGCAACACTAAATACATCTATATATTTCCTCAAGTCTTTTGTTTGCAACTTTACGGACATTTATTAATAGTACTTTAATTCATTTCGCTTCATTCTTACTTCAAAGAATTTACTGTCATAATATGCCGTCCCTCTCAATTGGGGAGATATACTCTTTTTTTTATCTCGGCTCCCTCTCAACTTAGGGAAATGAACAACTTCATAATATCTGAGAAACTTCATCCTTTCAAGTCTTCAATCATTCTTGCGACATCAAGGTTATCTTGATATATAACTTCCTTCATCATGCTTACATCTTCATCATATTGAAGATCATGTACCTGCAAAACTTTAATAGCAAGTACAACGAAAATAAAATATACAAAGCATGACATTAACTATATCAAAATCAAAACATTCAAACTTTAGACATTAGATACCTAAACCTAGTTAGGTTTATAATTAGTAAAGGTTACATATTTTTATTGTAGAAATTTGAATAATATAACACTTATTCACAGAGATTATCCTGATTATACACTATTTGTGGAATGCATGCATAATACATAACCTCCTCTACCATTGATCATCAATTTGCGGAATTAAAAAAACAATCACATGTGCACATTGAAACATCAATCACACATATCAACACAGTATGTAATGGGGAAAGCATACCGCTGAAAACCCCCAACTATCTGTATATTATAATGATAGAGAACATGTAACAATACATAGTACAATACTCCTCACAAGTACTCAGTACTATCTCCACCTGCTACACACAAACTAGCTCAGATCTGAACAAGTCACGGGTTCAAATCTCCTCCACTGTTTTCCTGCCTCTACTGCGCAATCCCTATTGAGAATAGATCATATCCAAGTTCGAATTCCCTTGGATTTTACTATGCAATCCTCATTGGCCATCTCAATCAATGATTGTGCAAATCTCATGCACAACTATAGTCACAACTAACAGTATCTCACCCTTTCACCCACCTCTAACACTTGTCTCCACTGAACTGCCCATGCACTGAGTTAACTGATGTATTATTTAGTTGATTTATGAGGTAATAATTAGTGAATTAATTAATAATTAATTCACACCACTCATCACTAGTGTATTTGTCAGTTAGACTAAATACAACTAGTTCAACTAAGTCAAACTGAACACAACCCCATCAACTCCTCAATCAACTCCACCAAACTCAATCACTTGAGTTCTAACTGAAGTCCATCATGCAATAGCTCAACTAACCCATAGGAAAAGTGTATTTACTTCTGGCAGTTGCATGTGCCACATCCGTAGCTCGAACTGAAGTGCTACAAGAGGATAAGATAATGTTTATAGTCCAAATATTATTAAGAGCTAATAATATTTGACTGTCTATTTTTAGACTGGCAGTCTAAAAATAGACTCCGCCCATATATCTAAAAATAGAGGTCCATCTGTTTTTACCAACATGACCAATCATCCATAAATAGCATCCTGCAACTCATAGACCATGATCCATATGTCTAAAAATAGACTTTGTGCCAAAAATAGCCTGCGATCCCACTTAGTGAAGGTGACTTCTTTTCACTAAGCTCCATCATCTTGTTGCATTTTCAACAATAGT
>APFE030258168.1:94961-124306 GCA_000404065.3 Pinus taeda
CTCTTTCTTGGTCATTCATGGTGTCTGGTGGTTTATGGTTCTTCTTTGCAGATCTGGTTCATATTCAGGGGGAGCATGTTCTTAGGGGGAGCATAACCCTTTGCCCCTTGATGTCAAAGGGGGAGAATGTCGCTGAAGTTTTTGAGGTTGCCATCAAGTCCAAAGGGGGAGATTGTTGGCATTATGTTTCTGGTATGGTTATATGTTACAGATGTTGTACTTGATGGCAACCCCCATGGCATGGCTCTCAATATGATGAGAATTAAGAAGTACGCAGGAGAAAAGTTCACGGAATTTTATGCAGAGAAAAGTTTATAAAAGTTTATTTCATGTGGGGAAAAGTTCACGGAATTTTATGCAGAGAAAAGTTTATTTCATGTGGGAAAACTTACCTTTGGTCCATGGTAGTTAGTCCTTGGAATTTGAACCTATGGTTTTTGGATCATGGAATCTTGACAGACGTGTTGATCCCTAGTATTGAGTTGATGGTATTGGTTTGTTATGGTTTTGGCCCGTGGTATTGGTCCATGATTTGAGGAAGAGCTTGCCTATATAAAGCAAAGGAGATCATTTGGCTTGTGTATGCTTTTGGGTTGAATATCTTAATATCTGAAATATTGGGTTATTGTTTCAAAAGCTCGATCTATATGAAAGTGAAGTGAAGTGAATCTGTGAAGGGTGATCTCTCGAGCGCTACAGCTGCGGAAGTGCGTAGGCGCCGCAGGAGATGCCACAGGAGGCACCGTAGGAGTCGCCACAGGAGGCGCCGCAGGAGATGCCGCAGGAGACGCCGCAGGAGGCGCCGCAAGAGACGCCGCAGGAGGCACCGCAGGAGGCGCCACAAGAGGTGTCGCAGGAGACACCGCAGGAGGCGCCGCAAGAGACGCCGCAGGAAGCGCCGCAGGAAGCGCTGCAGGAGATGCCCCAGGAGGCGCCGCAGGAGACGCCACAGAAGGGGCCACAGGAGACGCCGCAGAAGGCGCCACAGGAGACGCCACAGAAGGTGCCACAGGAGATGCCACAAAAGGCACCGCAGGAGACGCCACAGGAGGCGCTGCAGGAGATGCAGAAGGCGCCACAGGAGACGCCACAGAAGGTGCCGCAGGAGACGCCACAGAAGCCACCGCAGGAGACGCCACAGGAGGTGCCGCAGGAGACGCCACAGGAGGCGGCACAGGAGACGCCACAGGAGGCACCACAGGAGGGGCCGCAGGAGACGCCGCAGGAGGCGCCACAGGAGACGTCGCAGGAGGTGCCGCAGGAGACGCCGCAAGAGGCGCCACAGGAGACGCCGCAGGAGGCACCCGAGGAGACGCTGCAGGAGGCACCGCAAGAGACACCACAAAAGGCACCACATGAGACACCGCAGAAGGCACCACAGGAGACGCCACAGAAGGTGTCGCAGGAGATGCCACAGGAGGCACCGCAGGAGACGCCATAGTAGGTGTTGCAGGAGACGCAAAAGGCGCCATAGGAGACGCCACAAAAGGCGCCGCAGGAGACACCACAGAAGGCGCCGCAGGAGATGCCACCGGAGGCACCGCAGGAGACGCGACAGGAGGCGCCACAGGAGATGTCACAGGAGGCACCGTAGGAGGCGCCGCAGGAGACACCGCAGGAGGCGCCGCAGGAGACGCCGCAGGAGGCACTGCAGGAGACACTGCAAGAGGTGCCGGAGGAGACGCCGTAGGAGGCGCCGCAGGAGGCACCGCAGGGGACGCCGCAGAAGGTGTTCTGGGTTTAGTTTTATGTTATTGTGGATCTGGTTATCTGGGTGACTTACTGGTATTTGATGATCATTTGATATTTATGGATCCAGTTTGAAAATTTATGAAAAGTGGTCCTTGAAAGAAAAGAAGTAGGGGGTTGTAGCTCCCTTCCGGGAGAGACTGGAAAACGAGAGAGAGTTGTAGCTCTCTGCAGGTTGCAGCCTGCGTACTGGTAAAGGACTGCACCAGTACAAGACCATTGTAAAAGGAGTTTCTAATTTGAAAGAAGATAGAGACATATTGCAGCAGGTGGTTTTCACCCACATTGGGTTTCCACCTTATATCTGGTGTTCTTTGATGTGACTTTCTATTTTTCTTGCTCATTATTTTATGGTACTGATATGCAAAAATAATTCAAAGTGTAAATAAGGAAGATTTGTTAAAAGAACTAGATAATACTGATTCACCCCCCCTCTCAGTATTATTTTCAACAAACCCCACTATCCAATATTAATATAGTTACACGCAAAGTAAAAAAGACTAGAGTTGATTAAGGAACCTTGAACCAACCCACAATCATCCAAATGGCCTCCCCAAAGTGCCCCTATGACCCCAAGAAACAAAAATAGTATTACAAGGAGGCAACAATTTTTTTTAACAATATGGCTAAAGACATAGGACTTCAAAAAGGGGTAGACAAAGTCTCATAAAGACAATATCTCTGACGTTCCACACTCCACAATTATCTGACCTATTGAGGAATGGTTTAGGTTGTTCTTGAATATCATGAACGATGACCAAATATTAGGGAAGATGTGGAGAAGTTTGAAGGAAGCCATCTTGGAGGAGGGGGTTGAGGGAGGAACAATATACACTAAATTTCCTGAAAGACATACCAGAAGAGTATGGAGAAACAAGAAGACAAAAGGCAGAGAATTCAGAATTAATGCTCAGATCAAAGGATTTTAGATCAAGGACACTATGCTAGAACTTGGTCCTGATGTCAACATCCTACCGAGGAAGACATGGAGAGAACCAAGGATACCTCATTTGATATTCTCACCAATCCAGTTACGGATGGTGAATCAGTATCGTATACTTACAATTAGGAGATTAGAGGATGTACAAGTGGATGTAGCATGGGAAAGGACACATGCATATTTAGAAGTAATAAATATTATGGGAGATAAGGATCCTTATACAACACTACTCGGGATAGAATGGGCCTTGGAAAATTATGCCATCATAGACTTAAAGAAGGAACTAATTACTTTTGAGGTAAAAGGGGTAAGAGTGATTCAACCTCTAGACCCATATTAGGGACCCAGATTCATGGAACCAACATATGAAAGAGAAGAGCCAAGGATGTTAGATCAACTTTTTAGACTGATAATGTGTAAGAGGAAGATTACATAAACCCAACAACTAAAGGATTTGTTAGATGGAGAAGCATTCAAAGTTTTGAGGTTGGCTAAGAATCCACATGGGATGATTGGCAGGAGGGTGGATGTGAAAGAAACATTAGGCGTTGTGCTACAATATGTCGAGTCAGCTGGACTGGCACAGAGGTAAGAGACTTCCCCATATTTAATGCTATAGATTCAGTAAATTCATTTCTCAATAAGATTGATGCAACTGTGATTGAAGAACATAAAATCAAGAGAGAAGAGGACTGAGATTCATCTAAGCATAGATCAATCCAAGGGTTGGATTTGGCTTCCTTTACTAACTCCTCAAGGGACATGGTGTTTGTGGGTTGATTCTAGAGGATTTCCTCAATCAGGTCATCTTCATCAAGTTGCCCCCTCCTTTAGTAGCATCCAAGTTATAGATTGGGGAAGAGTAGAATTTATCTTCTTCCTCCTCTTCTAACCATAAAGTTAAGTCATGCTCTAGAGATGGTTGAGTAGGAGGTTAAAAGACCAATTTCTTGGAAAGATTCCCATTTTTAATGGTCATGTTCCCAGCCTTGCAACTTATGTAAGCATCGGTAGTGGCTAACCATGGCCTCCCAAGGATGAGAGGATAACTGTTGAACTTGGTCTTAGGTTGAAGAACTAAGAAGTCAACAGGGTATTCCCAGGAATCAATAGAGACCATCACATTCTCAACAATTCCCTCAAGAGCTACTATGAATCTGTCCAAAAGCTGCAAGACTGTTGTGGTCTTTCTTAATGATGCCTGGAGATTCAGTTTAAGCATAGCCTCCTTATTCATGACAATGATGGTGACCCTAAGATAGATCGAGGTATGGGGGACAATAGTTCCATCGATGTGTACATCTACTACAAGACTTCTAGGATCTAGATACTTTGGGAAAATCACCCACCCAAGCATTAAGATGGATAACTGTCCAATGACATTAATGGTAGGGGTGTCTTTCTTTGTCCTTCCCAGATGTTTGAAACACTTTTCCTTGATTAACTTGTTGTAGATGGCGACATCTTTGATAGCTTGGAGAAGCGGGATTTTGAAACACAGATTTTTCAACTCACCCATAAGTTTAGTTTCTTCTGGGGTGTGCTAGACAGGATGGGTTAATCTCTCAGGAAAAGGAGGTGGATTTTCTTGAGAGAAAATTTCCTCTTTTTCCTCTTCAAGCTCCTTAGGTGGAAATGGAGGTTGGTTATCCGGAAGCAATCTTCCAGACCTGAGGTTAATTTCATTAATTTCCATAGCATAGGCAGGGTAGGTTGTTTCTCCACTATAGACCTGATGTGCCTGTATGTTGCTCGAGTTCAGATTTTGCTGGGAAGGCATATGAGGTTGTTTAGGTGGAACAATGTGTAGGTGCTATGTTTACGATGGAGATGGAGGAAATAGATATGGAGCTTGTTTGTATGGGGGCCCCTACCCTTGGGATGGTGGATTCCACTAAGGTTGTGGAGGAGCATATGGTTGAAATGATTGGTTGGAAGATTGCAAATGGTATTGAGGTGAAAAATACCAGGGAGAAGGTGTGGACCATGAAGGATGAGAAGGAGGACACTAAGGGGGACTGGATGTATTCTTATTAGAGTTGTAATATGAATAGGATGCCCCTTGCATGCCTTGTTGATATGGTCGAGGTACTTGAGGCCTCCTTTGATTGAAGTAGCAAAGTTGTTAATTCACCCTTTCAGTTCCCTGATACACAACTTTTAATCCATGTAGGGAAGGGCACATGTCTATGGAGTGGTTTTCCTCACATATCAAGCTAATTTATATGAGATTTAATGCACATTCTATAGAAATTTGAATGATATAACACTTATTCACAGAGATTATCCTGATTATACACTATTTGTGGAATGCATGCATAATACATAACCTCCTCTACCATTGATCATCAATTTGCGGAATAAAAAAAACAATCGCATGCGCACATTGAAACATCAATCACACATATCAACACAGTATGTAATGGGAAAGCATACAGCTGAAAACCCCCAACTATCTGTATATTATAATGATAGAGAACATGTAACAATACATAGTACAATACTCCTCACAAGTACTCAGTACTATCTCCACATGCTACACACAAAACTAGCTCAGATCTGAACAAGTCACAGGATCAAATCTCCTCCACTGTTTTCCTGCCTCTACTGCGCAATCCAAGTTGAGAATAGATGAGATCCAAGTTCGATTCCCCTTGGCTTGTACTGTGCAATCCTCATTGGCAATCTCAATCAATGATTGTGCAAGTCTCATGCACAACAATAGTCACAACTGATAGTAGTCTCACCCTTTCACCCACCTCTAACACTTGTCTCCACTGAACTGCCCATGCACTGAGTTAACCGATGTATTCTTTAGTTGATTTATGAGTTAATAATTAGTGAATTAATTAATAATTAATTCACACCACTCATCACTAGTGTATTTGTCAGTTAGACTAAATACAACTAGTTCAACTAAGTCAAACTGAACACAACTCCATCAACTCCTCAATCAACTCCACCAAACTCAATCACTTGAGTTCTAACTGAAGTCCATCATGCAATAGCTCAACTAACCCATAGGCAAAGTGTATTTCCTTCTGGCAGTTGCATGTGCCACATCCGTAGCTCGAACTGAAGTGCCAAGAGGATAAGATAATGTTTATAGTCCAAATATTATTAAGAGCTAATAATATTCGACTGTTCTATTTTTTGACTGGCAGTCTAAAAATAGACTCCGCCCATATGTCTAAAATAGAGGTCCATCTATTTTTACCAACATGACCAATCATCCATAAATAGCATCCTGCAACTCATAGACCATGATCCATATGTCTAAAAATAGACTTTGCACCAAAAATAGCCTGCGAGCCCACTTAGTGAAGGCAACTTCTTTTCACTAAGCTCCATCATCTTGTTGCATTTTCAACATTTATACTTTTAACAACTTTCTAGGGTTTTTGTTATAAACTCTAGATACATTGATAATCAAGTTATCCTATTGGAATATATATATATATATATGGTTTCATTATTAAAGCTTATATCAATACTTTTTTTTTTTTTCACTACTAGTTCACGGATACCCATGGTCAGTGGGTCCGCTATGTCCAGGATCGAACAACGCTAGGGTGGACCCCACCCGAAGGGGGTCACACCCCTCGGCCTATTTACTGCCCTGACCCCAAGAGCTTTTGGGTTCCGACCCTATGACCTCCCATTGGCGAGGCACTTGATTGACCGATTGAGCTAACTCTTGGGGCTAACTTATATCAATACTTACTTAGGTAAACCTTATAAATTTATTACTACACCAAAGTTAGATACAACAATCTTGATCAAGTTAGGGTTTCGATTGAGCAGAAGCATATAGTCCCAGGGTTTCATTTTTAGGATCTCCTTTTACAAGGGTTTCGCTTATAGGCTCTCATTTGTTAAACCCTAAGAATCTAGGATTTCAAGCAAACCCTAACTTATCACTGTGTAAGGTTTTGGTTTATAACAAGGACTACAACAACAAATCTTAAAATACTACAATACCAAAACCCTAGTTATTACAAAAATCGAATTTTCTTTATTTTAATAACAACCCTAAGAGGACTATTAAATCATCATCATTTCTAAGAAACGATAGAATTTCTTTGTACAAACCCTAAGTAGATTAGGGTTTATTAACATACCCTTAGGTTAGGCTTTTACAATGAACCCTAAAGATTAGGGCTTCACAAAAATGAACAAATGATAATATAATGAGGGTAGATTCAATCAAATTATCAATCACGCTAACAAGAATCTTTGTGATTAAAAATCCTAAACATAAGAAAGTTAGCAATACAAGGAAAATTTCAAAAATATTATATCCTTTTAATAGAGAAGTTTAGCTATGAAATTTTACACATACCTTGAGATACTTCTTTAACAAACCTTGTAGGGCCTCCTCTTGAAGGGCTCCCTCTTACCTTGAAATATTAACATTTCTTTATATACCCACAACATTTACTCAAAAGTATACAAGTACAGGAGCATGATAACAATTTTCAAACATTAAGTCATCTTTTATGATATCAATTCTTGCGTTTTGAATTCAATTCTATATTTTGCCAAGGTTTACAATTTCTCCCTAGACTTCCTATAAACCCTAGAGACTAACATGCTAGAGAATGGGGTTAGGATTTCTTAACTAGGGTTTACAAGAGTTTAGATGCCAATAATTTCATAAAGGTTACAAACCCTAGATCCAAAAATAAAAGAAGAAAAACTAATTAGAGCTTGCAAAAATAATTATACATACCTTATATCCTTCTTACCTCATCTTATATTTGCAAGTGACTTCCTTTCAAGGATAAAAGTGTACCTTATTTAGTTCTTCCTTCAGGACAAGACTTTTGCTTCTTTTGTTTAAGGTGTTTTGTTATATATTTTCATCTTAACCTTTATAAACCATATGCCACTTTCTTATTGCGAATTTTCAAGCCTTTGAAATATCACTGCGATTCTTCCTCTACAAGTGTAATGCACTGTAGCTTCATATGACACAACTCCTAATCAAAATAATTTTCTTTAAATTACTGAACTATTATTGCAACCTAGAATCAATCCAACTTTGACTATAAGATCAGATCACAATAACTTCAACTACATATTTGGGTCACTATATTTTCATCTACTCATTTGGATGGACAGACTTGCAACTTCAAATGCAACTTTAGATAGACTAATGTTGGATGACAAATATGTAACTTTTGATTACACATGAAATTTTTGAGTCACAACAACTTGGGATGATAGACTTGCAATTTTGGATAGACAGATTAATGTAGCTTTTGGTCTTGTTTTATAGGTGTGATGCTTCTTATTGCAATCTTTGGGTTACTATAGTATCACTGTACCTTTGTTTTGAATGTTTCTTTCAAAATGATGGATTTCACATAACTTTGTATTTATGCCTAGATCTTAGTCTTTTTCCATAGGGATCTTTGTTATTATCACATATTATGGTGACCGATTTTTCATAATAGTCCTTCCATCTAGGTCTATAAGGCCTCTAAACAACTTAACTTTGGTTTCCTTCTAGAGAAGGGTCTTCACTGGAGACTGGGACTGATATTAGTCCACAAAAGGCATCTCAAAAATATGATTCGATTATCTCTGTAATTATGCACAAAAATCTAATTTTAGACCTTTTGAGGTGACACCAAAATTCAGATGTGAACACAAATCTTTGCTTTTTCTTCCAAAGGATTCAGCCTGGTCTAGGGTTACATATTACCACTTCAGATCCCACAAAAAATTCTTCAAGTTATTTTGCTTATCTTAATTGAGACCTATAGACTAACCATAGGGAACATGTCTTTCAAATAGGCTCAGAATGTTTAATTCTTCATTTAGATTTTCCTTCTAGGAGCTCGGTCCTAGATAACTAGCTTTTTTTCCTTGTCTTAAAGCTCTTGCGACCTTCTAACTTCCCTCATACTGATGTCCTTAGCTCTGATACCATGATGGGAAATCTAGGGAATTATATTTCTCTTAGATCTTTGAAATTTACTTGTGAAAACTCTTATGTGCTTATTAGTTCTTATTTAGATTTTTCTTTCATCAAGATAAATTCCAGGAAATAAACAAAAGGGGACACAAGATGTAGGCACACAACAAGGGAAAAACTCCTAGGTAGGAGAAAACTCCAGTCAATAACTCTTCCTTTAGTAGATTAATATCACAACGAGATGACACATACCTTAATCTAAACTTCTCTCAATCCATCAAGTCAGCCTTTGAAGTATTCTTCTTCTAGCATAGATCTTCAAGTTTTGATCCTTCTTGACATCTCCTGCAATTCCAAAAATTTCAACTTCCTGCAATTATAGAGACTTTGTTTTCCTATAATTATAACTTCAAACTTTGGTTTCCTGTAATAAATTTTAGTTCCTATACTTCAATCCTGTAATAATATCTTGGTCCCGTGAAATGTTGTTGTCCTTCGCTTTTCTGTGATATCCGAACTTGACTAATTGTTCCTTGAACTAGGTCAAGTACACATTGGTATTTATAGTTGTTGTGACCTATAAATGAGCCAACATGAGTAATTTCTTGTAGAATATTAATTTGAGGTCGACTTTCGAGGTGACAAAGGCTAACTTGATGGAGGAGAGGTAGGACTGTAATTGACACTGAATATAATATATATATATAATATATATAATATAGAATATATATATATATATTATGTAATATATATAGATATATATAATCATGTTCCAGAAGGGTTTATTAATCCATTTTGACTGTTGACAACAATAGAAGACTATAAAGCCTACAATGGAGGCATTGAACTACGATATTAACCTAAGCTGAAACCCATGCTTTAATAAGTCAAATTAATAATAATAATAAATTCCTTTTGACAAATATATTACATCATGACTCACGTACAAGTATGAATATTGACACTAGTTACATTCTTCAATAGATAGTTCCCAACTACCACATGTATTCCTACAACATGTCTTTCTAGGTAGCAAAGTTGTACCAATACTAAATGAATATCAGAGTTACCATGTAATGATAGCTTCTTGTCAAGATGTCATGTTTCTGCTAGTTGCTCTTTATGATGTCAACACACTTTGTATGGTCCATCTTCATGCTAGAATCATTTCCATGCTTCTAACCTTTCAATGAATGTGTTCATGTAATAAACCAACCAAACTCCAATCTTGTCTCCAATAGAGTTTGTACGACTCCTTCTGAAGTCATTTATCCTTTCGTGCTTCAAAATACCATATCAAATGTTGATCACTATAATCATGTTCATCTCTTTCTTCAAAGATTCATTCAAACCATTCCCTTTAGAACGAACTGATTCTCATCCTGAAGGTGAGACTTCCTCCATGTTGAAACTATATCTTCAAACTTCTTGGAAGCTTAATTCCATATATTTCTACCATGTCATAATGATTCTTCTTTCATATATTGAAGAATCTTTTTTTTGTTTTGCGTAGAGGATCTTTGTGATCCTTTCTCGCCATGACATGATGCAAAAATGTTGTTGCATGAATAGTGTTAAATGGTACAAATCCTTTTATATTTGTCTTGCTAGATGAATGCTTACAATCTACATTCAAACTCTTTAATTCCATTTGCTTCTATCTGTGATTCCATCAAAAATCTTCTACCAATGGAGCTACATGAGTTATTCTAACTACCATCTACAAAGGGAAATGAATTGCAAAACTGATCATGATGGAGCTGCTCAATAAAACAGATCCTTGGGATCTTCAATCTTTGGCTTATTTTCAAGTTCTTCACCATCTTAAGATATGTGAGCTCCATCTCCTTTTCAAAATTTTCAAAACATTCCTTTCTTCTTCATCTTCACTTTAGAAGCACATGCTTGAGACTTTTCATTGGAATTAGTGTCATCCTTTGCCTTCAATATTGTCTCCATAGTTCTGCAACCTTGTCTTGAAAATGGTACATGAATTTATTCTCTATGATTATTTGATTTATGCTTTTATTTCATGTTGTCAAGAGATAGAATTGCTTGAAGATGATATATTCTTGATGCCTTCAAAATTCATTTCAATGGTATGATGGTACCTTCAAGCTTGCTTCAATGATGTTCTTAAGATGATTTTACATTTCTTCAAGCTTACTTTTAATGATGGTCCCAAGATGCTTGTCACTTTTCCAAATATGTCTTTCAATGTTTTCACATGATTTTCTAAGAGAGGGAGATCAATGTCCTTTACCAAGAATCTCTCTTAATAAATAGTCTCAAAATCTAGTAGCCTTCTTTCAAGGTAAACCTTTTTCCTCCCGTCTTTTATTGTATCCTTCTTCTAACAAGTCCCATTTTTTGTTGTTTCTAGGAAACTTTAATTTGTTACTTCTCATGAACTTTTGTAATTATCATTCGGCCTAGTTAGGACACTAGAATAGCCCTCAACTACTTCTCAAATCACCTTCACTCTTCCTTAAACAAGCCTTGTTCTACCCGAGTTGTCATTGTAGGTTCATTTGACCACCCTATAATATCTTCCAAACCATAGCTTGGTGACCAAACTGGGCTCGAACCTACCTTTGACAATTATAAACAACTTTGGTCTTATCTCTAAGGAAGATCAACCTCCAACCATGCACATATCAATCCAGATAGCCTTCAAAACCTCACAGTCAACCTCCTAGTCATATTCAAACATTAATTCGTTAGGGAGATATATGAAGGAAAATAAATGAAGTGGCTTGGGTTTTGGTTTAAAAACATCACAAGCAACTCCCTGTCCACAAGAATTTGAATATGTGTGCACTCCTCTAGCTCAACCATATTTCTATTTTTACATTTATTTACATCAACAAATTCACATAGTGATATCTACATGAGTGGTGGCAAAAAGGGCTATCACAATTGCAAACTAGAGAAATTTATCTAATAATTTATTGCTATTGGTAAACAATTTAGGAAGCATCATTTTCCACCTAAACATAGGCTCAATTATACCATTACTTTCTACAACTAGACACCATTATCTGGGCTATGCTAAAATAAGGGGGAAACTGTCCACAGTCAGATAAATGGGCTCGATGATGACAATTCTTATTTACTAACATGAAAGCATCATAGAGCTTCTCTTCTCATTGAGCTTGGGATCTCCACAAATTCCAGATGCCTCTTGGCTATCTAACATAGCGATAAAGAAATCCATTCATGGATCTATGGCTCCTTAGTGATTTCCTTTCCCACTAATTATAATGCTCACCCAACACGTATCAATTCATGATACCCATTTCTAAAATAAGTTCTAGAACTCCCTTGGAAATATTTTACATGAAAAATGTTCTTTTAGTGAGCCCAAAATACACCAAAATTGATCCAATTTGTAGTTGGCAATTTTCTAGATATATTTTGGCAGCCAAAACATAGTATATATTTCTCAAAATACCGCAACGATATTTACACTCTCGAATGACATCATTCTACTCATAAATCTATTGGTCCCTAACACTCATGCACCTATCATCTCTTTGTGTATGGATATATGTCCCCATTGTAGTTTGCTCCATAAGATTTATCCCATTTTCCACACTACTCAAGGGTCAACTCTCAATTTTGAGATGGGTGCTTTCCTATGCTACTTATTGAATTTTGAAAGCATTCCACAACAATCACTTAGCCCCAATAAATGTGGCTATTGGTTTTTTTAGCTGCCTAATGCTTCATTTAATGAGTTGTGGGATAATGGGAAAACAAAACAACAAATTCAAAGTCAAACATTGACATATACATTTTGGGTGAGGTTTTCTCATAGTAGTCCCATAACCCCTTCACCAATTTTGACTCATGTTATCATTGTTTGTATTGGTGCTAGTGTTCCCAGTTAATTAATCAACATTTTTAGTTAATGGAAAAATACTTATATATTGTTCCTAATTTAACCAATTCAACGTTTACATGGAAATTTAGGAAACCTTAAAATACTTAATTGCAATTTTAACTAGAGATGAAAGTGAGAATGTAACATTTCCCTCCCCCTTAAAGGAACAATTGCCTTTGTGTTAATATTTCTCTTGGTATCTTCTTATTTCCACAACACCATTTAGGTTTTAACATTATCATCCATTTAAGCAACATATTCCACTTTTTTCCTTAGTTACTCTTTCAAATTTCATCCATTTTCCTATATGGATACTTCTAAAGCTTAGGAATTCTAACACAATCCTACATCAGTTATCAAATAAACATGCATAGGATTATCTTATATTATGCATAGGAGTGTTTAGATCCACAATGAAAATATTCATTTTAATACAATTGTGTAATAAAATACTTATATGTATGGTTGTTCCTTTATTCTCAAGGCTTCCATAGGAAACAATTCAACTCACTACATTCTCAAACACACCTAATGCATTATTAATCCCATTGAGCATGTAGCATGAATATTTCACAATAGTTCATTCAATTTTCCTCTTCATTGCATTCAGTCACCCTCTAGGATTAGGCATCCCCCTCTTTACTTACAATGCCTTGGGAGATCCATCATTTACCAAGGCTTCGTCACATAGGAAGGGTACACACATTAATAGGGTCTTACAATTAGTTTATCCATCTAACTTGCTCTAACATAGCACAACATGTATATGTATTGTAGTTCATGGTGATCAAGGCATATCTTATGGTATTTTTGTTATTAGAGCGACATGTTCCTTATGTTTTTCATCTCAACAACCATCATCTATCCTTCTTAGATAGATTATTCACGTAACAACCCTGGTTAAAATACTCATGTAAAAACATATAAGACCACGGTTGTTGGGACACATTTTCCAAGATGAATGGTGGGAAAAACATATTAGTGGGTGTTCATTCATTTTATTATGGCTGAGGAAATTGGCAAAGGAAATGAGAAAAGCTTTGAAAAGGCAAAATGGAATTTTGGCACATTTATTTATGAAAATAATGGAAATTAGGAGAAATGGAAGGTGTTGCATGTGAGGAGAAAATTGAAGGAAAATAATGGAAAATGAAGAAAATAGAGGCCTCATTGATAAAAAGGCTTATGAGGATTAGTTCATGGACTTTTGTCAGTTCAGTTTTGGAGCTCTCTCATTATTCTCTCTCTCTCTCTCACTCTTGGACACTTAGAGTTTTCTTTGACCACTTTGGCATTGGATCAAGAAAGGAAAAGAAGGCAAGAGGAAGGAAGGAGCAAGCAAGGAAGAGTAGGATCAAGCAACTACATCAGTATTCTTTGTAGGTATCGATTTGTGTGTGTGTTTTCCTTGCTATATTTGGCATGCATGGTATTACATGTAGTTCTTTTCTTTCATGGCATGGGTTTTTCCAAGCATGACAATGTTTTCAGCCTAGTCTTCCCATTTCCAGATAGCCTTGATGAGATGGGTTCTCATACTTCAATTGAGCTAGATTGTCAGATGGATTCGAAGCTGAGTGAGGTGGATCTATGAAATGGAAAACACATGGCCTAGTGGTCCCTGAACCAGACTGTGGATCATAGTAAAGCCATTGGCCTAGTAACCCTAGATCCAGACTGCGGGTTGCGGTAAAGTGAGGATTGTGTGCCTCGGTGGGCCTAGGAATCCTTGCCAGTGAATGGCAGAATATATGGTAAATCCAAGAGGTGGATTGCTATCTATTGGGCCTAGTAGTCCCAAGATGCGATGTATGGTAAAACCTGGAGAGTGGGTCTTGGTGTAGGGCCTAGTGATCCATGGATCAGATTGTGGATTAAGGTAAAGCCTGGGAGACTAGGAGGCACTCAAATTCCTCACGGTGTAGGTGGAGAACTCTGGTAGCATCCATGCTTTTTTGGTTCGTTTTGGTTGGTTATGAGTCCAACATTCATGCTTGGAATATGTCACGGGGATGATTGGCTGAAGATAGATTTGGCTCAGCCAATCTATGGTTAGGTGGAATGTGGTAGTTCCATCCCTGACTGGTTTCTACATTCATTAATGAGAAATTCATTCCCTTGGTTTTCATGTGTAAATTTACTGGTTTATATGTGGATTCTATGGCTGATGTATTTATGGTATTTATGTTGTTTCTATGTTGGTTATGTATATGTTTTATGACAACAACTATGTATGGATCTCATCATGCTTTTACTTGTAAATGAATGGAAAATGTATCTATGAACTAATAGATGATAATGCAACAAAAGACACGAGGAAACAATTGTTCTTAGCGATTCTTAGATAAGTATGAGATCCCTATGCTTAAATATGTTGTTTACACCCATAGATTACATGTTTTTGATATGTTTGAGGAAATTTCTGTCATGGCTAGTAGGGGCCTAGTTAAGGGCTTCTTCAATTAATTGATTTTGCAAAATTGTTTCCCTGTTATTTTACTGTTATGAAGATGCCATTCCATTTTGGGAAGTGACCTGGGTTCTGGGCCTGAAAAAGTGGCTCAAATGTCAGGGACATTGGTGTTAGGGTCCTATGATTCATAGGATAAAATGATGTTTGAATATTTTCTTCCAGTCTATCAAACTGTAAATAATATTGCATATTGCAAATGATTTCCAAAAAGAAAAAAGAAAAATAAAAAATGAAAAGAGGGTATATAAGAAGAAAAATAGATTAAAAGAATAAGAAAAAAGATGGAAAGAACCCCATGAAAAGAAAAAGAGTGAAAGTGATGCACATTCAAATGCCACTAGGAGTAAAATAGTTTTGTTTTGAAAAATAAATTAGGAATTGTGTGCAGCTTGTTTTAAATGCCACAATCACAGATATTTGTTTGAATCATACAATATAATCATGGTCAAACACGTTTGAATTTTTGTTGTTAGACTAGAGAATAATTTAACCAAATTGTTTAAACTTGGTTAAAATTAGGTAGATAGGTGAAGAAATTGATCCAATTGTTTAAGCTGGATTAATAATTTAAAGTTTGTAGGTTAGAACTTAGATTATGATAAATCTCTCCTTCGAAGGAAAATAAGAAGGGTATGCACATTTAAATGCACCCTTGGTTTGTAGAAGATAGCCCTTGCTTTCAAAATTAGGATGAAAAACATTGAAATTGTATTATTTATGCTTTAAGGCGATATAGGCTTTATCCCAAGTTTTGGCATTTATGAACAAAAAGTGAAAAACGAAAAATTGTATGGTCATCTAGCGGATAAAGGGCATGCCTAATCAAAGCTATGTGTTGTTCACGATCGTAATCAACAGTCCAAAATGACTTTTGGCCCCCCTTTCCCTTTCTACCTTTATCGACAGAAGGGGGGTCGGGAAAGGTAGTTTCATTTCCCCGACCCCATCTTATGTGTCAATCTTGCGTTCTTTCGCACCCCCGTCTCAATACTGCATACCACCCTCCCCCCCCGCATGAAAGATGCCTAACCCTCTCCTTCCTGCCAATGGTTCCCTACTCCTACACCACTAATCCCTCCGCGACACCTTTCCACCATTTCCCCTACCCGTTATGCATTTAATCCTCCGCTAAATTATCGTTAAACCTACCAACAGTCCCGCACCCTCAACAAATGATTTCCTTAACCATAAAGAGCATGACATACATTCTTGTTACACTATTTTCTCAATCTAATCCCATGATGTTCATTTGTTTTTCTCAATTTCAAATTAATACAGTCAAGATTGTCTTGGAATTAAGCATAAAACCAGGGCGTCGCAGCACCATCTTCACCATCGTCGCCAACCTCCGTTGTCAAGTTTTTCTCGGGTAAATTGCACAACTTTTCAAGCTTTTCCAAATTTCTTCAAAATTCCCAATATGGCTCCCAAGAGAAAAACCAATGTAAATAAGGAAAATCTTATGACTCCCCCATTAGTTGACCTTGATCACATCCCCTTGGTTGACATAGACTATAAAATCTCAGAGTCGAAGTGTGAATTTGATTTATTCGAATTACATAGTTGGCTCAAAGATATCTTCCTTGACCAGAGCGATGAAATTGGCCTCTGGGAATCCAATTTACCCCTCTACATGTTTCCCCAGACCCATCACTTCCCTGGATTTTTCCTCAAATGACAAGCTTGTAACTTG
This sequence comes from Pinus taeda, assembly GCA_000404065.3. Lineage (NCBI taxonomy): Eukaryota > Viridiplantae > Streptophyta > Pinopsida > Pinales > Pinaceae > Pinus > Pinus taeda. The sequence continues at coordinate 111,626 of APFE030258168.1, forward strand.
CCAAACCAGAGAGCCATTGTGGCCCACAATGGTGAAATTCTATTCACAATCACCCCTCAGTCAATTAACCAAATGTTGCAAATCCCTCAGAATGATTCCACTACTCCTTTTTTATTGGAAACACTGAATGAATTATATCATAAGTTGACCTTTTCCCAGAGATCCAATATTTTTGAAATCTTCCTACCTGAAGATGCCTAGATTCCAAAAAAGAATCCACCATATAGCTCTTCCATTTTTCCAGACAAAGCTAAGAAAATCATTTTTATACTCTCATGTTTGTTGGGGTATTATTCAGATGAATGGGTAGATGAACCTATTTTAGGTTTTCTGTCCGTTTTCTCTACCGAAGAAAATCCCTCAGTAATTTTCAATTTTAGCCAGTTCCTTGCTGACAATGTTCATGAACAATTCATTAAGCTTCAAACTGAAGGAATGTTCAAATATGCCTCTATTTTGGTGTATATGTTTCTATTTGATCAAGCAGAAAAGTTCCCATTTGGAGTGCAAAAGCTAAATGAACAGGGGGAGCCACACTCCATAATTTTTTGGATTTCTATGCCAAGAAGGAATTCAGAAGAATACAACTTCAAAGACTTTATTGATCAATTTATTCATACATCTACATGTTTATTGAGCAGTGAGACAAAACCTAGGGTCAGTGCAAATATTCAAAAGATTTTACACCTAAGTGAGCAGGTCAGAACAAGTGATTGGTATTTATACCAGAATTACACCGAAATAAGAGTGTATGGGTGTGAGTTGCCACCTTATAAACTACCCAGGTATCTCCCAATGAGAATTTTTGCTTTAGAATACATCAGGAAAATGATATACTCAAATGAGGTCCATTTTGTGTTATCTAAGAAGAAGTCACAATTCATAACAAAGGCTCAAATAGGACCATTTATTCGCAACAACGTGAAAGAAGGAGAGGAAGCAAATATCCTCCTAAAACAGATGAATTTTTCCTTGAGATTCACTTTGTCATATGACCCATTTGGTATGATCTCTAAACTAAGAGTGGAACAGAAAACCACTCCATATACTCACACTTAGAGGCCTGGAATAGAGAAATACATGAACCAAGGTGAGTGGGAAGAAAATACTCTACAGGAATCAGAGGATCAACTGTTGTCTACCGCTACTTTACAAACTCCCACACCTCAGGAAGAAGTAGAGAAAAGGCCATAGGAAGAAGACTCTCCTTCAGTCACAGAGGTTTCAGCCAAAGAATTCAAATCCAAGAAAGCAAGGACAAATCCTAAGATAGATTTTTCAAAAGAAGGAGTAGGGCAAGCTCCTATAGTACTCAAGACTCCACATTTTCCAGCAAGGGATATCATCTTTACAGGATCTCTATTCTCTTCAGTCTCACAAGAGAATCCATATACAACTCAGACATCAGAATTAATCCAAGGTCAAATGAAAACAAGCATCTTTGACAGATATAAGGAGATAAAATGTGGACATGAGCTTCTCAAAGTCAACACTTATGATCAATTTCAGAAACACACTTCCTCTACCCAGCATAGGCTCTTGTCATCCTTTGAAACTGAGAAAGGAAGAATGTAGATGGGATTCTTGCAGGCACATGTCCTCCAGCCTAAATCTGCAGTAGATTACAAGCAAAATTCATTTGATTTTGATGCAAAGAATGTCCATCCGGTAGATCAGATGGACATGCACAGACAGACTGGGAGATGATCTATTATACATTAAAAATTACTACAATGATTGCTTCCAAATTACAGGTATCCCTCACTAATATTCAATCCCAATTAAAACTTGAAGAGGCTCCTTCTTTAGCAAAAGATAATAAGATAAAATCCTTGGAATACTTGGTCATTAAGATAGGATATGACCCAAGAAATGTTAAGGTAGCAAAAGAAATAGTTAAGAAAAAGAATGATGACATAGAAGCACTCAGAAAAAAGTTGAAGATGTCAGCAATCGAGGATCCACGAGAAAAATAAGTGGGGGAGACAAAGAGCATTAAAGAATACATGCTCAGATTAATTATGGAGCAAAATACAGAGATAAGGGACATGGAAGTAGAAATGGACAAGTTGATCAAGGAGAAAGAACAAAATGCACATCTACCTATAATCCCACTTGATGCAGTACCTCTTGCAATAATAGTGCAAACAAGAGCTTCTACATCGACTACAACAACAACGACTACAATGACTATAATAGGAGTTTCTACATTTGCAACACCCCTTGCACCAACTTCTGATGACCCTAGTAAACTGGTAAAAGCCATGGAAGAATTGTCTTTACAAGGGGAGGAAATCAAGAAACTACAAGGGCAGGTGAGGACTTTACAGGAACAGAAAGGGAGAATTGAGAATTCTTAATTGATAGAGGTACAAAAATCCCAAAGACTGGTGCAAAGGATACATCAATTGGGAAAGGAATCTGCCATGGCTCATACCCTAGCTCAAGCTAAGGAGAATATATGGATAGATATCAACAAATCAATGACAGAGATCTGGCCATTAATACATATTATTTTTTAGCAGAAGGAGATGATTCAGAAATCCAGAGGAACCATTCATGAAATTATGGAAATTCCGGGGGACAAGCCAACCGAATCCACAGACCTCATCAAATTTTTGATTCTAAAAAAAAATACAATTTGGAAGGATTGGAAATAGAAGATAGAACCGAGACCATATTAGAAATCAAGAAAGTATTGACCAAAAGAAATCTTATGAAGCAGTTGGAGAAAACGTGTCAAGTTATGGAGAATGGTGTCCAGAGATTATTCAACAAGTTTAATGTCCTCAGTCAAAAGGGACTTCCAGGTTTGCTGGTGTTTGATGACACATTAGTGACATTACCTGATTACAACCAGAAATTAATGGCCATTTCCAGAGACAGTGCCAAATTTGCAGGAACATAGGGGAGTATAACAGGGAAAGCCTTCCTAGAGCCATTGAAATTTGATTTAGACATCCAACATGAAATCAAATACATTTTTATCACTAAGCCCACCTTTTCCAAACATACAAAGGTAGATGAAGTTTACAGGAAGTTACTCAAATTGTCAATTCCAAGTGAAGATTGGTGGGAAAAATTATGCGAGTTACTTGAGTAAAAAGTCAATTCTTCTTTAGCAACAGGACAAACAATGCAACAAAATTCAAGGGCCAAATCAACAATAGCCTCCACTAAGATAGTGCTAGCAATCAAAGCAGTTCAAGTTTTCCTATATTTTTAAATAAGAGATATAATTATTTTAGAAATTCCTAAATTATATCCTGATCGATTATGACAGGATATTTTTTAAGTAAGTTGTAAATACTTCTCCTTTCAAAGTATGAATGTTGGTTTTTGCATCTAAGAAAGCTATTGTACAATTTCGAGCTTCAATGGACTTATCAGTAATACAAAAAGCTCTTTCACAGGATTCTTGTGTCAAATTGTTAGTGAAGTTCATCTATCGTTTTATGTGTTTATTATTTTTTTTTTACCATATTCATGTGTTTTCATAATCTGAATTATTCAATAGAAAGTTGAAGAACAAAATTTGTTTTGATGTACATTTTGATTCTGGCTTTGAATATTTTTAATGTTTTCAACTGATATTAAGTAAATGAATTCTTAATTGCTCTTTACTTAATGGAAATCCTTTCTCTTCTTATTATTCACTTCATTTAAAATTAAAGAATCCAATTAGTTTGGCTGCCTTTCCCTGTGAAATCTATCTGCAAATACTGAAACCAATCCATATTTTAAGTCACAAACTCCATAGCCCAATGGTAATATGGACATCAATCAACCATACAATTCAATCCAAACCTTGAACTTTTATAACTAGCCTAATATATGAAACCAAACAAATCTAAATCTGACAGAGAGATCCCTCTCTAGAGCTACCAGGGCTAGATCCTAGTTTCTAAAGTGGTTTTGTGGTTACCTTTGTAATTTCTCTAGCAACCTCATAAATTACAAGGTGATAACAGTTGGCATGGAACTAGACAAAATAGTCCCTAAACATTGGCATGCCTAGAGCATGATAGCATCCAGAGCCTCCTGGATGCTAGCAAGCCTATAACATGAGAGCGTTTGGGAGTCAAGTGATTCAAAATATTAGTGGGATCCATGGGATAGTCGGTAGCAAAGTTGGGTTGGTTCCTAAGGGTCCTAATGCTAATGTTGAATGTACGTATGGTGTGTTTCCATCGGTTCCACTTCATTAACGTGACTTAGGAGGTTGAATCATATCATAGTGGCCTCTTGTCGCATGTTTACCTCGGCTGGTCGGTTACTTGGGTAGATGTTGGTGGAGGGTGTTACAGAGTGGTATCAGAGCATGGTTCACCCCTCGGACTGGATGGGTTATGTGTTGGTCATGCATTCATGTTGGTTGCATGTGTTGCTTATGCTTGTAGTCCATGTGATTGTTGCATTTGCATGATGTTGATCATAGTTGTAGTGATGTCGTCAGGTGAAGGTTGATGGTGTTGTTGTGGGATGTGTCATCATGAGTGTATGGTTGTATATGCATGTTAGTGCTATATGTTGTTATGCATGCATTGTCATGGTTATGGTTATGCATGTATGGTACGTTAGACATGCATTGTGAAGTCAATGTGTGCAATTAGGTCATCATGATGCTATTGGTATGTTATGATGCTAATGTGTTGTCTGAGATAGAGCAGGAGATGCAGATCATTAATTAAAGTTGCAACGTTGGGCCTCGAGGCAAGAGCATGTCGTCATATAGGTTTGGATGTCGGGCATGCAGGTATATTATTTAATGGATTGTTATATGCATTAGGGTTATATACATTAGGTTTATGTACATTTCTATTGATGTTATGGTTACATACATGATAAATGCTAGTTGATAAGTGTAGTCATATACATGTGTCAGATTGTTATGAAACCAGCTCAAGAAAAGATAGAAAAGATAGATCAATGCCTTAGAATTCAGCCTCTTCAAGGGGGCAACGTCCTTTACATTACATAAATGAACAATTCTTCGATGAGACAAATGAAAAGACCTCCTTTCTATATATAGGAGTCTAAGGGGTCATAACATAATCAGAGCCGACATAACAATAATAATGTATGGGCACAATAATAACAATAGGGGTTACACTAGTAGAATAGGGGCCTAACACAGATCGTCATGAATGATAGTAACTTGTGATTGTATGCATTTCTATTGTTATTTTATGTTATATAACTTGATGATTAGGTTATATGTTGTTAATGAGCATGATATATAACTTGTTGTTTTTATATGCTAGTAACTTGATGATTAGTGTTATTACATTAAGATCTTGTTGTTATATGTATCATACAAAGTTGGATTGGTCTATGCAAATGGTTATGGTTATGACATTAAGGTATGAGTTAATATTTTATAATATTATGTCATGCTAATCTAGACTGACTATGTAGATGTGATTATTATGTATGAATGATAATTGTTTATGATTTTATCATGTGAACATGTTAGTTAGTGACTATTATGGATATCACGGTCTTATTTTTGTTTGAGCTGAATTTATATCATGCTAACTAGATTGATTGTGTAGATAAGATAGCCTCCCTGAGATATATTAAGGTATGAGCTTGCTTATGTCGTCTACTTCGTGCTTTAATGTTTGATTATGTCATCTAGTTGATTAGTTTAACATGGTATGTTTGCAAGTTGGTTGAATGTTTAATTAATTGAATGATATGAGTATGCGTTTATAAGATTTCTTGCTGAAATGATCTCTTTTTAAGATGATTGTACTAACACATATGTATTGAGATAGATGACATTTACTTGAGTTTAATAGGTGATAGTTGTAGTATTATGTCTACTGACTATGCGTTCACTATGAGTTATTACATGATTACTAGTCTTGGTAAATGTTGATTTCAAATTGATAGATATGATTGTCTTGATATTTGGAAGATGTGTTTGACATGTGTAAACAATGCAAGAAACATGCTTGGTATTAGCATGACAAGGTAATAGTTTATGTGTTTATATAACTAATAGTGGGTGATGTGATCGTGCATAGTAACACTGAATTGCATCAAGGAAAAGGTCCAAGAAAGAAATTGGAAAATAATTATTTTAGCTATGTTTGGAAACCCTAATTCCAAGCAAATGAGTGCTTTGCATACAAGAAGTATTCTTAACCTTAATCTTGTCTGACATTATGTGGATATGTGCTAGATTCATGTACTTGTATTTGACAGGTATGTTAGCTAGTCTCTAGTTATAGGTGGATCTGTCAAGGGAATGTGAGTCCCTTGAGAGATGCAATGGATGTGTTTAGTTTCAAGCACCCTTCAGTGAGTTTGACTTTGAGATCAGATACATCAAGGGTAAGGAGAATAAGGTTGCAGATGCTCTTAGAAAGAGAGTGTAGATGAACCATGTTGCAGTAGTGAGCTCATATGGGACATATTTATAGGATCATATATTACATGCATGACAAAAGGATGATAGGTGCAAGGAGCTTAGGAACAGGTTAAAGAGGCAGGGCTGTAGATGATTAGGATGTGGACTATAATCTCATGGCAAATGGTTTGGTGAGATTCAGGGACATGATAGATGTGTTGGATGACAGTGGGCTCAAGAATCTTATCTTGAGGGAGTTTCATGTCAAGCATTATTTAGGACACCTAGGATACCAGAAGATGTTGACAACAGTGAAGAAGTTCTACTACTGGCTGAATCTGAAGAAGGAAGTGACAGAGTTCATGGCTAGATGTTTGGATTGTTAGGAAGTGAAAGAAGAGTGTAAGAATCGAGGTGGATTTCTTCAGCCTCTTATGATTCCAGAATGGAAACGGAGCTCATTTCCATGGACTTAATTACAACTCTTTTGAGGACATCAAGGAAGCATGATTCTATCATGGTTGTGATCGACAAGTTGAGCAATGTTGCTCACTTCATTCCAGTGAATACTACTTATTTAGCCAGTGAGGTGGCACATGTTTTCGTCAGGGAGATCGTGATATTGCATGGTGTTCCAAATAATATTTTGATGGAAAGGGATGCTAAGTTCAATTCCAAGTTTTGGAAGGATTTTTTTGCAGGTTTGGGGGTAGACTTGGCCTTCAGTACAACTTATCATCCACATACAAATGGATAGACAAAGAGGATCAACAGGATTCTAGAGGATATGCTGAGGATCTATGTGATGCATCAACAAAGGAGATGTGAGGAGTAAATTCCCTTGGTTGAGTTTTCTTACAACAATGGTTATTAGGAGTCACTGAGGATGATGCCTTTTGAGGCACTGTATGGGTAGAGTTGTAATACTCCCATCAGTTGGAGTGATCCAGTGAAGAGGGTATTAATAGGACTGAACATGTTGGTAGACATGGAATAGGAAATGAAAGTTATAAAAGAAAATCTAAAGGCATCGTAGGACAGACATAAAGGTTATGTAGATCAACATAGGGAATTTAAGGAGTTTCAGGTTGGGAAGCATGTGTATTTTCACATCGAATCCAATAAGAGCTCCTTAAGGATTGGATCATGTGAAAAGTTGGCACCATGGTATTGCAGGCATTTCAAGATCCTTGAGAGGATTAGACCAATGTCCTATAGACTTGCACTGCCTCTCACAGTGAAATTCCATGATGTTTTCCATGTTTCATTTCTTAAAATATATGTAAAGGATGTTGATCATGTTATTAATTGGTATGTATAACAGGTGGAACTAGCAGGAGAATTCCATATATAACCTCAGTTCATATTGCAGTGGAAACAACTCATCCTCCAGAACAAAGCAATCGAGCAAGTTAAAATGCAGTGGAAGCACTTTGGGCCTGATGAAGCTACATGGGAGATGGTTGACCATATGCAGGTTATGTTTCTTTCATTGGTTTCCCGTTGAGGAAAAGCAGTTTGGGTATATGCATATATGTATATGGATGTAAATACTGCCATGAGTTGTGTTATAAAGCTCCAATAAGTGGTATGGTTTTCATGTTGTCATGTTTGTCATGAAGGTTTTTCTTTTGAGTAGGTTGTCCATTGTAAATACTACAACGAGCTAGGTTATAAAGCTCCATGGGCAGTATGTTTCACTTTTCATTGTTTTTTCTGGTTGTAGGTGTCATAGAACATAGAGGAAGGTGATCCCCTAAAGGGGACGACACTGTAACAGCCCCGATTTGAAAGTTCATGTAATAAAAGTTAATAAAGTAAAAATAAGACCAAGGTCAAGGGACACTTATTCCAAGTTGAATGTTGGGAAAATTAGTTTCCTAGTGGGCATCACTTGTTGTGTGTTATGGCTAAGGAGAGATTGGAAAAGGAAATGGAAAGGATCTGAAAAGGAAAAAAAGGCATTTTTGACATTTTATTTATGAAAATAAAGGAAATTAGGATAATAGGGAGGTGAAAGGTCACAGGTGGCATGTGAGGAGGAAATTAAAGGAAAATAAAGGGAAAATGAAGAAATTAGAGGCATCAATAATAAAAATACATTGGAACATCAATCGGTAGATTTTTGTCAGTTCAGTTTTGGAGTTGGTCTCAGAGAGGAGAAGAGCACCAAGAGTAGACATAAAGCAAGCAAGAAAAGGAAGGAAAAGGAAAGCAAAGGAAAGAAAGGATCAAGCAAGGAAATGTTGGATCAGTTAGCTTTAGCAAGAAAAATTGAAGGTAACAGATTTCAGGTATGGTTCCTTAGTTGGTTTTGGCATGCATGGCATATGCATGTGTGTATTTCAGTGTCTTTTCTATCGGTGGCATGGATTTTGTCAAGTTTTGATAGTGGTTTTAGCCTTTCCTTTCCAGTTCTAGATAGCCATGGTGTGATGGGATTCTTTCTCCGTTGAGCTATGGATTGCCAGAAGGTTTTGGATCTAGGTGAGGTGGTCTAAGGAAAATCCCAAGGGTTGGGGTTGAGATCTTTTTCTCTGGGAAGCCCTCAACAGGTGGATGGAGATAGGAAAATTACTCAAGGGACGGTGAAGGAATTCTCAGGCATCCATGCTCAGTTTGGTTTTGTGATCTCGGGACCAATTTAGGTGAGATCACGATATGGTGAGGGTGGAGGTGGTTTAACCTCTAGATTCCCTTCATTGTTTATGGATGGTTTTATCCTAGGAGATCCCACATTCATGCTTGGAATATGGTTGTTGATGCACTAAGATGACTATTAAAAGCAATCTTAATACCTACATTAATCGTCAACCTAGGGTAAGTCTGTTTATTTCAGGAGTGTTCAACATTGTCTATGAAAGTGAATTCAGAGGTTAATTCAGAATGAAATGATTTAGAATCGTTGAAATGATTAATATCTAATTCTCGAAGTTCAATCCAAACAAATATTAAAGCAAAACCTTAAAACAATTTCAAATCTATGTTAACCTATTGTGCAGAAAATTGAATATGAATGCAAGTAAAAGGAATCACTATTAGCAGATCTAACTAACATCAATAATAACTTATTCTATAAGAAAGGAAAACTATAGAAAATGAACAGCAAGTAACAATTCAAATGGTTAACTGAAAACAATCAACTGTAAACTTAAGATCCCTGATAACACTACTTCAAAATGAACAACAATCAAATATTTAAACTAATATTGATAAATTCATTAACACGCATATGAAAACGTAGCAAGATCCAGAATCTAGTTTGAATGACAAAGGTAAATCGTAACAATCAATACTCACAACAATCAAAACAATTCTAATTTCATGAAATAACAAGAATAACAATTGCAAGAGTAAACATAAATGAGTATAGCACAATTGAAGTAAAATATCCCATCGACTCGGCATAGAGTTCCCAAAAGTCACTACTGAAAGACTCTCAGAATACAATTATAGGTAAAACAAAGTCTTCTTCATTAAACTCGTTAAAGATACAACGTCACAGTAGTGAGAATACTCTGTGTCAAAAGCAAATAGTTACAATCTCCAAATTTCTAGCTAGCTGTTCTATTTCGCCTTTTGGCCTTATATAACTTATGAAAGATAAATGGATAGAAGTGGATCCTCAAGATCAGGGGATATTGAGGATTTCGCAATCAACAATCTTCTTTCATTACAAAATAAACTTGAATCTCCTAGTCTTCCCGCTATCCTTCATAATAGTGACGTTGTCCTTTTCCATTTCTTAGTCGTTGTTGTTCCATCATTTTAACAACAATCATCCAATTCATACTCATGCATATAAAAATAGCGAAATCTAGCTTTAACGCCCAAAATTACCTAATTCGATAATGATCAATTTATTCCATCTTCTACAATTGTTTCTTCTCAATTATTTTCTAAAATGAAGATAAAATGAATGATTAATTAAGCTGAAATGAGGATAAAACATACCTTTTCTATGGCCCAACATACTCCCCTGCTTACCTTTTTGCATGTCTTCATGCAATCAAATGATTGATGTGTAGTTGTGTCAAAGTGTAGGCAGGATAAACTTCTTCCTTATATAACCTAAAACCATTTTCTATCTAAGTATTGCAAAAGCATGGTTTACATGGTAATCTGGAAAATCATAGTCATTATAATACCTGTCAAGGGGGTACCAGATAATAGGACATCTATAACGACATACTATCGAGTCAGGACCCATGCTTAGGACCATATTGTTATGTTTGTGTAGGCGAGTAGCAACAACTTTAAAATTTCTGTATCCAAATGGCTCCCTATTCTCGACATTATTAGTGGAAGCTTCCCATCTTTGACTTGCTACCAACAAAGCTTCCTCCTTAATTTCCTAAAAGTATTCTTTTCCTTCTTGTATGATATCTGTATGGAGTGGTCCTTATTGAGCCATGACTCCTTTTCGTTGCATGAACTATTTATGTTGGACAGAAATATGTAAGGGTTTCGTGGGTTCTCCTCTGACCCATAAATCTATACCATATTCCCTTTTTTGAAAAGCGTTATAGGCTTTGGCCCATTTAACCTGATTAGTAGCAAAAAGAGAGGAAAGCTTGAAATTGAATGTCCCCAATGAAGGGGCTACGATTACTATCCAGTTCATCTTCCAAGAAGAGGTTGTGCATGTATAATTCGCATAGAAGGCATTGTACCTGCTCATTTTGTTCCTTAAAACATTTGACAAAGTCTGAAGTGGTCTTGAATTCTGCTGACTTACCATCCCTGACAGCTTTAACTTTCAGCAATAGGTGGCTTTATAACAAGAATAGTGCATAATTAGTGGTAGGTGACCGGCAAGACAAAGCATCAGACTAAAGAGAAAAAATAGTTTCAATTTGTTCCTTGGCCTTCTGAAGCTTGGCTTGTGCTTTTTCTAACTTATTTTGCTCATCTTTGAAGTTGGCAAAAGTCTCATCTTTTGTTACAGTAAGTTCCTTGAATTTCTTCTGCAACTCTTGGTGTACCTGTAATGGTACTACTTCTTCCTTATGTTGAGCCAACTCTTGATGAGTCTTGGTTAATTCATTGTACAATTTTATGATAATAGCTTCCCTTCCCAGAGGAATGTAGTGATGTGTTTCCTCTATCTGAGTTTCATCATCCTATGTCATCACTGGATTAGTTTGAATAGCAGCTTCAGACGCTTCTTGGGACATACAACAATTTGCCGGGGCATTTCCTACAAAATCAGTTTGAACAAAAACTTCAACTGTTCCTTGAGGCATACATCAGTCTAGATGGGCATTCTCCTCAGAATTGGTCTATACAACAAAATCTATGGTGGGAAAGTCTATTTGTTTCTCCATTGAGCAAACGCAAGGACCTTCAGTCCGAGTCTCAATATTCTCCAAAGGAAATTGCTTTGTTTGGGTCCCTATTGAACAAACACAAGGACTCTCAGTTTGAGTTTCAATATCGTCCAAAGAACATTGTTCTGTTTGGGTCCCTACAATTTCCAATTGCACTTTCAGTTTCCGAACCCTAACTGCTTCCTTTAACCACTCTCTCAATTGCTTGACTGTTTTCTTTTGTTTCCTGTATTTATTAGTTAGCCTCCTCTATCTGGCCTTATACGTTTTCTTCATCGTGGGGTTTGTAATTGGAGGTGGCACAACTGTGTTTATTCCGGGTTCAGGAGGAGTTGTGCCAATATTAGGGTTATGTTCCAATGGAACAATATCTCCCGATTGATTCTCATCTTCAAGGTCTTCTTCTACATGGGCTTCTCTCTTAGGGGATTCCAATTGAACAATATCTCTTGAATGATTTTCGTCTTCAGGGTCTTCTTCTGCATGGCCCTTGTCCTCTGGGGACTTCATTAAAATAGTATCCTTTGGTTGATTTTCATCCTCTAGGGTTTCTTCTGCAGGGGATTCCTCCTCAAGGGTTTCTTTTACATGGGCATCTTTGTCTGGGGAATCCAATGGAATAGTAACCTCTAGTTGATTTCCATCCCCGAGGGTTTCCTCTGCATTGGCCTCTTTCTCAAGGGATTCATTCATAGAGGGAATTGATTCCCTTTAACCTTCCAAATTATCGGTAGATGGCAAAGTTTCAACATTTCCAGAACTACCGGCAGAGACAGACTAGTTAAAAGAATAATGTTGGGTCCCCATAATACTAGTGATTACCCCATTACTATTGTAGTTGTACCCCTTATTAATATCGTTGTGCCCCTATTTTTCCCATAGAAGCCCACTATTGTTATTATTGTGCCCTTACATTATTATTGTTATGTAGGCTTTGATTATGTTATGACCCCTTAGACTCCTATATATAGAAAGGAGGTCTTTTCATTTGTA
>APFE030258168.1:126393-158045 GCA_000404065.3 Pinus taeda
AAATGATTCGTTATGGTACAAAGATTGATTATACCTCTGTAAGAATTCCCAGCTAAAACAAAAGATTCTTATGGAATTGCACACTTCTCCCTTAGGAGGGCACTCAGGATTTTTAAACACTTACCATAGGGTTAAGAACGAATTTTTTTGGGATGGCCTTAAATAAGATATTCTAAAGTTTGTGGCAGAATGTTGGTTTTCCAACAAAATAAAGTTGAAACAATTAAGACACCGGGTCTATTACAACCTTTATCCATTCCAAGCCAACGTTGGGAGGAGGTTTCAATGGATTTTATCACAGGTTTACCCAAGTCTGAGGGAAAGAGTGTCATCATGGTGGTAGTTGACAGACTTACCAAGTATGCACACTTTTGTGCATTATCACATCCATTTAAAGCTAATACAGTTTCTACTGCATTTATGGAAACAATTCAAAAGCTACATGGAAACCCAAAGATTATTGTAAGTGACAGAGATCCCATTTTTCACTGGAAATTTTTGGACAGAATTATTTTCTTGTCTTGGTACTCAGTTAGCTCATAGCTCATCTTATCATCCTCAATCTGATGGGCAAACTGAGATAGTAAACAAATGTTTGGAAGGATAACTTCGTTGCTTTGTATCTGATAAACAGACACAGTGGGTCAAATGGTTGCCTCCGGATGAATGGTGGTATAACACTTCCTTCCATATAGCAACAAAAATGACCCCATTTATGGCACTTTATGGGTATCAGGAACCATCCATCACATCATATTTAAGAGAAAATTCTAAGGTTCAAGCAGTGGAACATCACATCGAACATCAACAACAAGTCCTCCAACTCTTAAAGGATAACTGCGTGTTGGCACAAAATAGAATGAAACAACAGGCAGATCAACATCACAGTGAAATAAGTTTTGATGTAGGTGATTGGGTATTCTTAAGGCTACAACCATATAAGCAAATGTCCCTGAAGCAAGCTAAGAAGGATAATAAATTATCACCAAAGTATTATGGTCTGTACAAGGTATTGCAAAAGATTGGTACTATGGCATAAAAATTAGAGCTTTCTGCAGCTTCTCGATTGCACCCAGTTTTCCATGTTTCATGTTTAAAGAAGGTTATAGGCGATAAGCTACCAATTCAAACAATATTGCCAGAACTTGACGAGGAAGGAAAAATTATATTGGAACCAGAAGCAGTAACAGAAACAAGAACTCAATAGCTACGACATCGATCAATTTCAGAGTATCTTATCAAGTGGAAGAACTTATGTGCTGAAGATTCCACATGGGAGGATGAGAATTTTATACAGAAGCATCCAGAACTACTCAAGTGTTGAGGACAACACTTTTTTTGAAGGAGAGGGGCATGTTGGGTCCCCATAATACTAGTGATTACCCTATTACTATTGTAGTTGTACCCCTTATTAATATTGTTGTGCCCCTATTGGCCCCATAAAGCCCACTATTGTTATTATGTGCCCTTACATTATTATTGTTATGTCGGTCTGTTTGTTATGACCCCTTAGACTCCTATATATAGAAAGGAGGTATTTTCATTTGTATCATCCAAGAATTGTTCATTTATGTAATGTGAAGGAGGTTGCCCCCTCGAAGAGGCTGAATTCTAAGGCGTTGATCTATCTTTTCTTGAGCTGGTTTCAAAACAAATAATTTTTCCCTTCAGAGTTTCTAGATGGATCCCTTTTTTCAAAGTATGTCCTCATATTCTCCAATACTCAAGCCATTTATTCCTCATATTCCTACAGAAAATCATCTTGCGGAATTGGAGAGGGCATATGAGATGACCTTGCTTCTTCTGTTGGAATTGGGGTGCACTGTTGTGATTTTATCCTTGTAGAGTGCCTACGCTTTGCTGGGCCCGAGGCCAAAGAAGGATTCCTTCTTTTCCTTTCCCTTTTGGACCTGTTACTTTTATCATTTGATGTTCAGTCTTTGTGTCATCCATGTTTCTATCATCTATACCTATCTGCACATCTGGGATTTTTCTGGTGGGGTTAAGGCAGGATTTACAAGCTTATCCTGAGTTAATTACTGCTGGGCCAATCCATGAATGATGATTAACTTAATCATACCATGATGTCTGATGACAGAATGTGGGTCCTTACCCTTCCTAACTCGACTAACAATGTCATGCAATAAATAATTTAAATAAAATGACAAATCATTTGTAATTTTCTGCTTTAGAATAACTAATAGTTTGAGTTGTCAATGTTTTACCACATTTTGACGCCTGTCACAAGTGATGTACCTTTGAACAATGGTCGCCAATTCCTGCCATGGTTGCTTTAAAGTTGTGGGGTGAATCCCTTTGCTTTTGCATACCAATTGTTCATTTGGGTCTTGGAATAACACAACTGCATCCTGCAGGAGAACATGCCTATCAATCCATCTTGCGCCTTCTTCTGGAAGTTCATAGACTTCAGCTATAACTGCTTCAGGAACTGTTATATTTCTACCCTTCACCATCATGCTTCCATTCTATAGATTTTGCAAAAATTCTATTGTTATTTCCTCATGGAATCCCTGTAATTTGGTCAGGTATTGAAGCCAGCTGACACGCTGAAGAATTTCGCGAGCCTGTTCTGATACTCGTAGTACTATAGGTTCACTGTGGATGGCTTTTGCTCCCATGGTTGTTGTTTCTCAGTAGCTGGTTCACTTGCACTTTTGCATGCGTTCTTCTCACAATTTCACAGTTTGGAACAACACCCTAAACCGTATACAAAATGTTAAAGTTATTAACAGAGCAGTGACGTTGTTTTAGAGTTGTTATTAAAGGAAATTGTGTTGTTTGTCACATCAACAGTTTTTGGTGCAACTTAATAATTAATTCACATGCTATCCATAATTATTATCTTCCCTCCCCAATCAGAAAATGGTTTAATAATTATTACGCGTGCTTATAATGCAATCCTTCCCCCCTCCAATCAGAAAACAATTAAATAATTATTATGTATGCTATTCGTAATGCAGACCTTCCCCCCTCCAATCAGAAAAGGGCATCTACGACCATAAAGCATGGGAAAAAGGGAAAGGGCTTCGAGAATTCATAAATGCGTCCAGACAACAATCAAAGCGGTGTAAATACGACAAAAACAGTCAGAGCAGTACAGGTCACAAAGATTTGAAATGCCCATAAAAGGAATAAAATAGAGATTGGATCATTATGTGAAGAGATATTTTCCTTAGGTGGAAAAAGGTGATGAATGCATGACCGATGATAAGTGATAATGACTTCTGGTATCGATTGATCAGAAAATAATGATATAAAAATATAGATTACCATGTATGTTGGTTAATTTAGTTATAAAAATTGTTCAAATGGTAAATTCACCTTTAGAAACGAATCACATCACACAATTGCACCTCAATCATTTGATTGCATGAGGACATGCAAAAAGGTAAGCAGGGGAGTATGTTGGGCTATAGAAAAGGTATGTGTTATCCTCATTTTGGCTTAATGAATCATCATTTTATCTTCATTTTAGAAAATAATTGAGAAGAAACAATTGTAGAAGATGGAAAAAATTGATCATTAACGAATTAGGTAATTTTGGGCGTTAAAGCTAGCTTTCGCTATTTTTATATGCAAGAATATGAATTGGACGATTATTGTTCAAACGATGGAACAACAACGACTAAGAAAGGGAAAAGGACAACGTTTCGATTATGAAGGATAACGGAAGACCAATAGAATCAAGTTTATTTTGTAATGAAATAAGATTGTCGATTGTGAAATCCTCAATATCTCCTGATCTTGAGGATCCACTTCTATCCATTTATCTTTCATAAGTTATATAAGGCCGAAAGGCGAAATAGAACAGCTAGCTAGAAATTTGGAGATTGTAACTATTTGCTTTTGACACAGAGTATTCTCACTACTATGACGTTGTATCTTTATCGAGTTTAATTAAGAAGACTGTGTTTTACCTGTTATTGTATTATGAGTGTCTTTCAGTAGTGAATTTTGGAGAATCTTGGCCGAGTTGATAGGAGATTAACTACTTCAATTGTGCTATACTCATTTTTGTTTACTCTTGCAATTGTTATTCATGTTATTTCATGAAATTAGAATTGTTTCGATTGTTGTGAGTATTGATTGTTACGATTTACCTTTGTCGTTCAAACTAGATTCTGGATCTTGCTATGTTTTCATCTGTGCGTTAATGAATTTATCAAGATTAGTTTAAGTATTTGATTGTTGTTCATTCTGAAGTAGTCTTATCAGGGATCTTAAGTTTACTGTTGATTATTTTCAGTTAACTGTTTGAATTGTTACTTGCTGTTCATTTTCTATAGTTTTCCTTTCTTATGGAATAAGTTATTATTGATTTTAGTTAGATTTGCTAATAGTGATTCCTTTCACTTGCATTTAGATTCAATTTTTTGCACAATAGGTTAACATAGATTTGAAATTGTTTTAAGGTTTTGCTTTCATATTTGTTTGGATTGAACTTCGAGAATTAGATATTAATCATTTCAACGATTCTAAATCATTTCATTCTAAATTAACCTCTGAATTCACTTGCATAGACAATGCTGAACACTCTTGAAATAAATAGACTTACCCTGGGTTGACGATTAATGTAGGTATTAAGATTGCTTTTAATAGTCATCTTAGTGCATCAACAACCATATTCCAAGCATGAATGTTGTATTTCCTAGGATAAAACCATCTATAAAAAATGAAGGAGATCTAGAGGTCAAACCACCTCGAACCTCACCATACTGTGATCTCACCTAAATTGGTCCTGAGATCACAAAACCAGACCGAGCATGGATACCTGAGAATTCCTTCACCATCCATTGATGAATTTTCCTATCTCCATCCACCTGTTGAGGGCTTCCTAGAGAAAAAAATCTCGACCCTAACCCTTGGGATTTTCCTTAGACAACCTCACCTAGATCCAAAACCTTCTGGAAATCCATAGCTCAACCGAGAAAGAATCCCATCACACCATGGCTATCTAGAAATCGAAAGGAAAGGCTAAAACCACTATCAAAACCTGACAAAATCCATGCCACCGATAGAAAAGAAACCAAAATACACACATGCATATGCCATGCATGCCAAAACCAACTAGGAAACCATACATGCAATATGTTACCTTCAAGTTTTCTTGCTGAAGCTAGCTGATCCAAAATTCCCTTGCTTGATCCTTTCTTTCCTTTGCTTTCCTTTTCCTTCCTCTTCTTGCTTGCTTTCTGTCTACTCTTGGTGCTCTTCTCCTCTCTAAGACCAACTCCAAAACTGAACTGACAAAAAGCTACCGATTGATGTTCTGATGTATTTTTATTATTGATGCCTCTAATTTCTTCATTTTCCCTTTATTTTCCTTTAATTTCCTCCTCATATGCCCCCTGTGACCTTTCACCTCCCTATTCTCCTAATTTCCTTTATTTTCATAAATAAAATGTCAGAAATGCCTTTTTTTCCTTTTCAAATCCTTTCCCATTTCCTTTTCCCATCTCTCCTTAGCCATAACACACAACAAGTGATGCCCACTAGGATACTAATTTTCCCAACATTCAACTTGGAATAAGTGTCCCTTGACCTTGGTCTTATTTTTACTTTATTAACTTTTATTACATGAACTTTCAACTCGGGGCTATTACAGTGTTGTCCCCTTTAGGGGATCACCTTCCTCTATGTTCTATGACACCTACAACCAGAAAAAACAATGAAAAGTGAAACATACTACCCAAGGAGCTTTATAAACTAGCTTGTTGTAGTATTTACAATGGACAACCTACTCAAAAGAAAAACCTTCATGATAAACATGACAACATGAAAACCATACCACTTATTGGAGCTTTATAACACAACTCATGGTGGTATTTACATCCATATACATATATACATATATCCAAGCTAATTTTCCTCAATTGGAAAACAATGAAATATACATAGCCCGCATATGGTCAACCATCTCCCATGTAGCTTCATCAGGCCCAAAGTGCTTCCACTGCAGTTTAACTTGCTCGATTGCTTTGTTTTGGAGGATGAGTTGTTTCCACTGCAATATGAACTGAGGTTCCATATGGAATTCTCTTGCTGGTTCCACCTGCTATACATACCAATTAATAACATGATCAACATCGTTTACATATATTTTAAGAAATGAAACATGGAAAACATCACGAAATTTCACTGTCAGAGGTAGTGCAAGTCTGTAGGCCACTAGTCTAATCCTCTCAAGGATCTTGAAAGGCCTGCAATACCATGGTGCCAACTTTTCACATGATCCAATCCTTAAGGAGCTCTTATTGGATTTGATGTGCAAATACACATGCTCCCCAACTTGAAACTCCTTGAATTTCCTTTGTTGATATGCATAACCCTTATGTATGTCCTATGATGGCTTTAGATTCTTTTTTATAACTTTCATTTCCTATTCCATGTCTACCAACATGTTCAGTCCTATTAATATCCTCTTCAATGGATCATTCCAACTGATGGGAGTATTACAAATCTACCCATACAGTGCCTCAAAAGGACTCATCCTCAGTGAGTCCTGATAACTATTGTTGTAAGAAAAATCGACCAAGGGAAGTTACTCCACACATCTCCTTTGTTGATGCATCACATAGATCCTCAACATATCCTCTAGAATCCTGTTGATCCTCTTTGTCTGTCCATTTGTCTGCGGATGATAAGTTGTATTGAAGACCAACTCTATCTCCAAACCTCCAAAAAACACCTTCCAAAACTTGGAATTGAACTTAGCATCTCTTTCCACCACAATATTATTTGGAACACCATGCAATATCACGATCTCCCTGATGAAAACCTGTGCCACCTCACTAGCTAAATAAGTAGTATTCACTGGAATGAAGTGAGCAACATTGCTTAACTTGTCGATCACAACCATGATAGAATCATGCTTCCTTGATGTCCTCAAAAGAGGTGTAATTAAGTCCATGTAAATGAACTCCCATTTCCATTCTAGAATCATAATAGGCTAAAGAAATCCACCTTGATGCTTACACTCTTCTTTCACTTGCTGATAATCCAAACATCTAGCCATGAACTCTGCCACTTCCTTCTTCAGATTCGGCTAGTAATAGAACTTCTTCACTGTTGTCAAAGTCTTCTTGTATCCTGGGTGTCCTAAATAATTCTTGACATGAAACTACCTCAAGATAAGATTCTTGAGCCCACTATCATCCAACACATAAATCCTGTCCCTGAATATCACCAAACCATTTTCCGTGAGATGATAGTCCACATCCTGATCATCTGCACCCTGCCTCTTTAACCTGTTCCTAAGCTCCCTACACCTGTCATCCTTATGTCATGCCTGTAATATATGATCCTATAAGTATGTCCCATATGATCTCACTACTGCAACATGGTTCATCTGCACTCTCTTGCTAAGAGCATCTGCAACCTTGTTCTCCTTACCCTTGATGTATCTGATCTCAAAGTCAAACTCACTGAGGGTTTTGTAATATGATGCAGGGGATTTCATGGAAAAGAGATTGCCATGAAATCTTGAATAAGGCTCAGGTTGAGCTTTCCTTTGGAAGCACTAGGAACCATGGGGATTGAGCCATGGTGTCCGTTGTTAGTCTTATGCTTTTGGTCTTTTGGGATTTTCTTGTGCTTGATTTGCAGTTTTTTATGTCTAGTGCATGATCATGCCACTTTGTTTGAGGTGTCATATTGTTATTGGTTTTCATGGTTTTCTTTTTTGTTTCTTATGTTTTTCTTTTAAGTTTTGAGTCTTGGGAATTGGTTGGGAAAGAGGAAAGTTAATGGAGCTCGAGGAGAGTTGTGTGGTACCCGACAGGTAAGGTAAGACCTGGATGAAGCTCAGTGCATGTATAAGGGAAACTGAAGGCAAGCGTATGACAACTAGTTGGATTTGTTGGGTCCATTAAGGTAAATGGACAGTGATAGGACAATCATGATAATGGTAATAGGAAAGGTGAAGTAAATGGATATGAGGCGTCACATGCCTTGGCTATGCTAGGAATGATTATTCTCAATGTTGTGCATGGTGTGCATAAATAAAGGGAGTTCTCTTAACCTTGACCTTATGCTATCTGGTAATTATGTTATGATCATGATTATGCTGATGTTTATATATATGTATACATGTATGTATGTATGTATGTCATGTTTGACATGGTCGTCATGGATCATGATTATTTAATGAAAATGTCTATATGTATATATGTATGTATGTATGTCATTTGTCTGACATGATTATGAATTTTTATGCTAATGTTTATGTATATGTATCTATGTCACTATTTGATAAGGTTGTTAGGGATCATTCTTGTGGAGGAATGATTGCTTCTGCAGGTGAATGACATAACGGGGTTCATGGTCTTACGAGGAATCAACTGGAAGAGTAGATTTGATAGTTTTATGAGGTCATTATCATGTGGATATGAGTTTTTATTATGTGTTTATACTATGTCTATGTTTATGTTATGGACAAGCTACGTTGAGAGATATATCAGCGAAATGTAAGCAGTTTGATTTTTGGCATGCTAGGATAAGCATGGATGGGAGAGAGACATTGGAAGCAAGGTTGCTTGGTAGAGAAAGTGCGGTTTTGGATGTGTGTTACTATTATTGTACATATGTTGTGTATGTTGTACATGTTGCATTTGTGATGTTGTGCACATGTGGTGTTGTGTATATATAGTGTGTCTACATGTTGTTTATGCAATGCTATGTACACGGTGGCACATATAGTGTTGTGTGAATATTTCATATGCAGGGTTGGGTATAGATGGTGTTATGTACGTGTTGGATATGCGATGTTGTGTACATAGGGTGCTATCTACATGTTGTATATGCAGTGCTATGTACATATGGTGTTGTGTGCATGATTGTACAAGTGGTGTTGCAAGCATGTGGTGCCGTGTACATGTTGTACATATGGTGTTGTGTGCATGTGGTATTGTGCACATGTCATGCATATGGTGTTGTGTACATGTGGTGTCATGTACATGTTGTGCATGTGGTGCTACGCACATATGGCATTGTGTACATGTTGTATAAGTGGTATGATGTACATGTGGTATTGTGTACGCGTTGTGCAGGTGGTGTCGTGCACATGTGATGTTGTGTACACATTGTGCAAGTGGTACTATGTATTGGTGGTACTATGTACATGTACATGTGGTATTATGTGCATGTCGTACTTGTTATGTCGTGTACATGCAATACTAGTATGTGCATTGTGTAGTTGTGTTATTGTGACATATGTACTCATTGTGTTGTATTCTATGTAGTACATGTATTGTGTTGTGTTGTGCGCCATGTGTAGGTACATGTATTGTGTGGTGTTGTACATTGGGTATAGATGTATTGTGTTATGTTGTACACCAGGTGTAGGTACATGTATTGTGTGGCATTTACATTGGGTATAGATGGATGTATTATGTTGTACATTGGGTGTAGGTGTATGTATATGTTGTTTTGTACACTGGGTGTAGGTGTATGTGTTGTATGTCAGGTATAGGTGCATGTATTGCATGGCGTTGTATGTCGTGTGTGGTTGTATGTGTGTAATGCACACTATGTGTATATGCACATGGCTGAGGAGAAGGCACTGGGTGTTTTTCGGGTATAAAAACCGATCCAGTGTGCATAAAAAATAAGGAAAAAGGTAGAAGCTAAGGATTGATTAAAGGATATGTATTAGTATTTGATTTCAATTTTATTATGCATGTGATTATGGTCTATGATGATTACATGTGATTTATTATTATGGTCTATGATGATTAAATGTGATCTATGATTTTGGTCTATGATGGTTACATGTGATTTATGATTTTGATTTATGATAGTTGTGCCTTGAGCTAACTAGATGTGATATGTTTATACATGATGATTTGGTCAAAGATGCTAGTTTGAATTGTTGTGACAGGAGGTAAACATGATTGTAAGTGTACCTTATTGATGAGATGCCAATGAGGTATGATGTGAATTTATTTTGATTTATTTTAAATATAATGGAAGTTATGTGCTTGGTACAGGAAGCATGGAAATGCTCAATTGGTGCTTGAAACTGACTACAAGAATTAGCAGCGTCAGTGAAAAGAATGGAAACAAGCATCAATATGCTGGTAAAACATTCAGGAGCAGGGCCATTGTGGGACACTGGTAGCTAATAGTGTCCATTTCTTTCCATGAGCATGATATGACTGGTATGATGGTTTAAGGAAGGGATATGCCTTGGTTTTTATATCTTTCGATGTGAGGAAACCTTGCCAAGGGATGAATTTCAGAGGATGGGGGTGCTAGCGGAACTTGGAAGGTGAGTGACAGCATGGAAGGGGGTGACTGGATTGCCCGAGGGACTATGTAGCAGAGAAGGGCAATTCAAGGATATATTTGTTTTGGTCATGTTGACGAGCTAGAATTCTCTGACAACAACAAGGGGATCTCCTTGGTGTAGAATCCCAACAAGATTCTGCATAGTTTACTTTATGGATATCATCCGGTATGTAGGCTCAACTACCGTATAGGTGGATTGAGTTCGCTTTAGATAGAGGTGGGATACAAACTTAGTTGAACGTATGGACCTCAAAAAACACAAGGAAATAACTAACAAATGATCATAATATGAATACCATAAATAGTAGCATTAGAAATTAACAACATGAATATCACATAAAGTAATTGTTAGCAAAACTTCAAATAAGATCATGCATATATAAAGAATACGCTTAACAACTATAAATTAGGTCACAGTAGCTAAGCATCAATATGCATAAGTAAATGCATAGTCAACGGTAGGATCATGCCAATGTTAATGAAACAATTCATCACTATAAGCATAGAGTTAGCATATCATATACAATCCATGTGTTGCTAAACAAGATTCATAGCACAAGAAGACACATGAGGAGACTACACATCAAAGAACTCATAGGAACCTTCGATCCATCCAACAAACAATATCCATGGTATCACAACACAAAGTACTCATCCAATCCAATAGTGGAAAACAACTATTACTCTATGTATTTATTATAAGAGCACAAGTCCTCTAAAAACAATATGTCCCAAAATAAGCCCCAAACTAAAAATCCTCAACAATATGCCATGAGGATGTATTTATAAAAAGAGAGTGGCCTTTGGTCTACCCTTGACTCTTTAACTTCCTCATTACCTTTCAATTACCTCATGACCTTTAGACTTCCTCATGACTCTTCAGATTCTGTTATTGTCCTATTATATCCTAATTTGTGAATTAAATAAAATAAGAAAATTATATCCTATCAACTTCACAGTAGATAATTCTAGGATATCTAGGTGGAGCTACTCAACTAGATAAGTCTGCCAAAGCTGGTACTCAGTAGTTATGGGGGCTATCTGCGGTTGTTCCTCGCCATGTTTGTGCAGACACTTTAGGGCATCTGGGATGAGAGTTTTTATTTTGGCATTCACTTGATTGGCTAGGGTTACCAGCTTTGTATACATTCTCACTAGTTCCAATATGTACCATGTGGTATTCTCCTTTGTCACCTTTAGGTTGTCTGATTCGGTTGCATACCTGAATGTGTCGACGGACGCCTGAACTTCCTATGAGATGTCTTCTTGCTTCTTCACTTGCCATATTTCCCCAATAATAGAACCCCATGGTTCTCGATCATCGACTCCAAACCACTAAAAAGGTTCCTATAAGAAGCCAATACTCTATCCACATCTTTGGCTAGTTTGTCTCTTGATTAGATCTTAATGCGGAGCTGGACTTTAGCATTTTGGTAGTGATCCATTCTTTTTGGGATTACTGTTGGCTCACCTGGATACTTGGTGGACCACTCATGCATGCTATCCAAAGCTGCAATGACTTCCTTTAGCATAACAAACCTTTCCTTTGTGTTTGTTTGTATGGCCAAGATTGTGGCTACTGTATGATGTAGTTTTGACATTTCTTCATATACCATCACCATGAATCCACTAAGAATTTCAGCCTCATCCTTGATTGGAGCCTGTAGCTCTTTCATACTAGAGTGTACCAAGTGGAGGGCCACATTTTCTTCTTCTGCCTTCTTTCTATCTTCCTATTCTCTAGCGACCTTATGTTTTGACACATAAAGCTTGTTCTGGAGTTCCGCAATTTGTTTGCTCATCTTGGAAAAATTGTGTTCAGTTGCAGTGACAAAAGAATTTATGGTTGAGGTGATCATCTCAGGGTTAACTGTACTGTCAGGAATAATTTCTTTCTCTGTGGTCACCAATAGGGGTTTTGCAGGGTTTCTGGCATAACACTTCCTTCTCTTGTACATGATATTGAAACTAACCTAATCAAAAGTGAGCTTGGTTAGATCCAACACTTCATCCTATGCTTCCTTAGGAATGCCCAACTCTTTAAGAGGAAGTTATCCTCTAGTGAGGGGAGTGGATGGGGGAACATCCAACAGAGACAACTCAGTTTGATTGGATTCTTGTTGAGCTTCCTTATCGACTTCTTCTCGTTGCTTCTTTCTTCTTTCCTCCTCTTCTATGCTCTTTTCCTCCTCTTCTCTATTCCTTTTCTCTTCCTCCAGCCGCTTCTTCTCTTTTTCTAATGTTTCGTCATCCCCACTTTCTTGTTGGTCACTTGGGGAATATTCTACCTCTTTCTCCTTGTGTTTCTTAAATTTCCCATTTGCCTTCTATTGCTACTTCTTCTTCTTTAGAGAAGTTGATCTCTCTTGAAGGCTCACATTTTCCTGGGAATGTTCAAGTTGCTCATCATCTTTTGCTTGCTACTCACTGGGGTTGAGCTCCCTGGTGGAATTTTACCAATTTCTAATCCCATCTTCATGTTCCTTCTTATAATGTGGGAATGACTAGCTAAAATTGGCTTTTTTGCAGTGAGCTCCTACTACTTTCTTAGGATCATACATACAATGGGTTAGGGTCACGAAATTTCATCCCTTTAATTCTTCAGCCTCTGCCTCCACTTCCTTGAAATTTTCTACCATGTAGACCCTGATAACAAGAGCGAATGTAGGCTTGGGATTCTTCTTCCCCTTTCTCAGTGTGTCTAAGAAACCCTATGTCATTTGGTAGCACACTTCCTACGTGAGTACCCTGTCTGTGGAAAACTGAGGAAGTGCGTGCGGGGTCTTGTAGGAACCAAAGAATCTCATAAATGTCCCCTCCTAGATTGAGAACCAATGCGAAACCTTAATGATGGTTTCCATTGCCCTCTTTGACATACAAGGTGGTTCTTTCCCGAAAAGTAGCTGATGAAATGGGGTGATAAATGACTCAGAGATAGTGTCAAGCACACCCTTATAGTCAGGGTTCCAAAAAATCTTGTAATGATGGTGTACTGGCTCTCAGTAATGGTCTAATTGTAGCTCCAATGATAAAACTGACACCTTGCATAGGCAACATCCAAGAGATATGAGGCCTATATAATTCTGATGGCTGGTCTAGGTTAGGATGTTTGGATGCAACTATGTTTGTTCTTAGGGCTGAAAAAAGGATGCTAGCTCAGTTGAAGACTGTACCCATGGTAGCGACAACATACATGATAGGGACCCATGTCCCATGGAAAACATCACAAGTTTCTCTTTCATATAATCGGTTCATCATGGTGGCAATCAATTGATAAACCTTCTTTAGCTCACTCATCCTGTATATCTGGTTAGTTCTAAACCAAGACTTGGATGGGTCTTGCCACCATTCTCTAAGAATATCCTTGGTAGTGATCACAAAAATGGAGAGCCATCAGGTGTTGAAGGACTCCTTTCTTCTCGGGAAACCTATAATATGTAGTGATATCCGCAGAGGAGAAAGCTACGAGCAGTGACCCAACATGATCCCTTATCATCCATTGATACATGTTTGTGCTTTGTATGATCCAATCAATGGTCTCAGCACATGGGAAGACAGGAGGATGTGATGCCACTTTGTGAAGCCTTGACCTCTTGATATTTATATACACGGGAAATCCTCCTAGTCTTCTAGGATATCCTATTTTGTGCTTTTGATGATGTTGCAAGAAGTGTCCTCGTAGATGGGGGGTAGTGAGTCCTGGTGAACTTCTTGCGAGCTGCTTCCAGATCTCTTGTAGGCAGATTTTGCTACTGGGGGTGCCATCTCGTCTTTGAAGGAGGAGATTGAGATGCACTCGAGATCAACGTCACCTGACATATCGAACAAACAATCCCATGATGTTTGAGATGATGTGAAGAATAAATCCTAGCGACAAGTACAAATTTTAATTTCTAGACCCCGGGAGAAAGCTTCTTTGGCAGGTCGCAAGGTCGTAGGGATCAAGGGGTTTCTTTGGTCTTGTGGGTGAGTGTAAGACTTGGTGACTGACAGGTTATAATTTGGGTTGTTGGGGTAGCAGATAATGGGTTGATGATGATGCTAGGTTGTGAGGATGCGTGGGTCACGAGGTCGCATGGGTCACGAGGTCACGTGGGTCGCGAGGTCATTTGGGTCACGATCTTGTTCACGTTAGCCTATCACGTCTTTCGATTGTGTGAACTGCTTCCTTCGGTAATTTGGAGAGTGAAATGAGGCTCAAGATGGGTCCTTGGGGCCTCTTAAGAGAATATGGCTTGGTCCTCAGGGAATGCAGGTCAATTTAGGATGAGAATGGCCATGGAAGATGTCTAGGGAGGTTCATGAAGAAAAAAATGACTTGGTAAAGATTTTCTGGTAAAATGGGGCTAAAACATAGATAAAAACCCTCTGGAGTTGAATAAGCAGGGTTAGGGTGGAAGAAGGAGACAAATAGTGGAAATAAATGATTATTGGGGTAGGGGAAGAGTCACCTACCTAGAGGGGTCAAGCACCTCCTGTAGCCGTTGAACTCCTGCATTCTTCATGTGACTTGAGTGAGTTTCTCAAATGACAGGTTGAGGCTAATATTTATAACTTCGGTCACACGTGTGAGGATCACAATGGTCACGCTTGATCGGTTTCAAACATTTACGACCCTTGTGACATCGTCAAATTGCAGAAGGGGTCGCTAAGTCGTAGGGGTTTCCAAGTCACAAGTGTGTGACTTTTAGACCTTTGCAACCTTGCAACCTAGCGACCTTTTGGGTTGCGGGGTCACAAAGTCGCACAGGTTTCATGATGTGTAGGATATAGCCCTACGGCCTTGTGACCTCGTGAATTAGAGAGGTCACATAGGTGGAAAGGTCGCATGAGAGGCCATAAGTCGCAAATTTTCACATCAACTTTGCAAATAGAATTTGTTGGGAATGCGTCCCATGGGGTCAATTGTGGGGTTAAAAGCCCAAGTTTTGGGGCTAAAGATCCAAGTTTTGTGTAAAGAATGTGAAGTCTCCAAATTTTGTGGCCGCGGAGCATGAAGATGTAAAGAGTTACTCAAGGTTTTCCACCCTTCTTTTGTATAAGTCATTTCGGCTTTGGATCAAAGATTGAAGTGTACGATCCGTGAAGCCAACATGAATCTGACTAATGGGCAGCATCGTGAATGGTTTGTGGTCTCGCTCATGCCTCACCTAAGGGTTGCATCAGGACCTAGGTGGAAGCTCTAGAAATATAAATGTGATTGAATGAGACACCAATGCACGATGCTAATCTGGGGGTTCAACAGATTCACGCGTAATTGTAAAACCTTTGCCTTGAAATGGAAAGTCTGAAGAAAGACAGAACAACTCGGCCAGAGGTGTGCAAAGAAGTGTGGTGCCTAAAGTGCAAAAGCCAGGGGCCTGACAAAGATCACTATCCTGTTTTTTCAAATTATGTTGCATCAGGGGGACCAATGCCTCTAAGGCTGGAAGCTACAGTAGAGCCAAGTACAAGGCCCGCACTATGGTTTGCTATTTGTCAGGTAGCTAGGAAACATGTAACAAACAATTTCCATTTACTACAGAAATTCGTACAGACACCGCAACAACTCTTTTGCAACTTTTGTCAATTTGTGGGTCATGATGAGCGCAATTGCCGAAGTTACAAATCAATGATGGAAATGACACCTACATATAGGGTGCAGGTAGAAACGCGGCTTGCAGGCCAAGGCGTTGGAGGAGCGTGAGGTGAGTATCAGGGGCACACCCGAGGCCGAGGTGGAGGAGGACCTGGTAGAGGTCGAGGGCAGATTATTTATTACAATTGTGGAGGACCAAAACACTACACATGAGACTTGCCCGAATCTGACGTGGCTGTCATGCCGCTATTGTACTCAGTTTGACCATGCGATGGAGGATTTCCCTATATTGTTAGCCAAGATACGTGAGAAGGGGGCATAGCCTCAACAACCGAATCAGAACTTGCAGATGATGAGGGTTGAGCCTCATGAGGAAGACCCCAAGGTAAATATTGTGCTGCAGAGTGGAGTGAGGACTGGTGAGGATAAGAGGAAGCAACCTGAAGAAGGTGAGTGGGTCCGCAAAGCACCATAAAAGGAGACTGGGTTTGATGTAGAATATGCAAGAGAAACATTTATGGAAGAAAAGAAAAGTTTTGTTGAGGCCTCTACCTCAGGGAGTCAAGAGAAACCAATTGAAGAAATGGATTCGTCCATGATTATCATGTTCTTGGAGACCTACATGAAATTGCTTCACGATAGTAAGGTTGTGAAGGGACAACAGGAGTTGATCAATAGGTGTGCTGGCAAGGAAACAACTACTAATGGACAACGCATAGTTAGGACTCTTGGTAAGCATAAGGCATGAACTGGACGTGAGATGAGACTCACTGCACAGATAGGAGAATACGAAATGGACCAAGTTATCTTGGACCTAGGGTTCGACGCGAATGTTTTTCCGAAACGGACATGGGAAAGAATGGGGAGACCTGCACTACAGTGGTCTCTGATTCAGTTAAGGATGGCGAATCAACAGAAAATCATCCCAATGGGGAGGTTGCAGGGGGTAACAGTTGATATTGAAGGCATGAGCGCACTAATGGATTTTGAAGTGATAGAGATTGTGGATAAAAACAATCCCTATCTCATGCTCCTTGGGATTGATTGGGCCACTGACATGAATGGGTTAATCACCCTAGAGAAGTGAAAGATGATATTTGAGAAGAAATTGCTCCGTATAGTGGTGCCATTGGACCCTACAGAAGGACCGCGCTATACTAAACCGATCCACAATTATGAAAGTGATGACATTTGGACCAAATTTACAAGATAACAACGCGAGCTTAGGATTGGGTGAATCCGATAGTAGACAAATGTACTGCATGGGACCGTGAGAGCTCCTGCACATCAGATTCAGACGAAGAACTGGAGCACTAGTAGAATATAATCCATGAAGTATCTACGCTGCACTGTAATATGTTGACCAAGTCGTTGCACTATGTATCATTAGAGGTAAGAAATGTGCCTTACTATGATGGGTTAACTGATGTTGATCACTTTTTGGATACATTTGAAAGGTAATTACCAGAGAAGCATCGCTTACAGGCATTAGATTGGGCGATGCATGCTACGTCCACAAGATGGTGGGGTATGCACAAAGATAGTTTTGATGATTGGCGCAATATAGGAGGATGATGAAGGTATGCTTTAGTCATCCAAAGGTGTGATTTACAAAAAAATATAATGGGAGAAATGATTTGCGTGACCATTTGGCCAAATGGACTGAACTGTACGGAGCAAAGCCTCAACCGGAATGGGTCCATTTGTTTTGTCATACCTTGGATGTTATACCAATGAATTGGTACTTGGAGATGGAACTCCACCATGTCACCGAAGAATGGGATATTTTTTGCCGGGGATTTTTGATGATGTTTAGTTTTGAGGATGGATTTGAACCTATCGACGAAGCATTGCAGGAGGTTAAGACGACAATTTTTAGGATACCGCAGGATCCTCTAGATTTGATTCAACATGATTGGACCACCGAGCTGAGCCACATGCTGGAGTGCTACAATGTCAAAGAGAAAGAAGAAGACGAAGAGCTAAGGAAGATTAATATTCCAAAGGATGAAGGACACCGCGAAGTTGAAGGACCACAGCTAGAGAACCCATACATAACTAAGCTGCTCAAAACAAGGCAGGTGGACATTGGCACAGAGGCAGAGCCGGATTTTACAAATATTGGGGACTACTGGGATGACGTGACAGTAGATAAGGTCGCCAAACTACTTCGCGAATATCAGGATCTATTTCCTACAAACTTTTTAGATCTGAAGGGATAATAGGGGACCTGGGTGTCATTAAGATCACCCTAACACCGGATGTGAAACCTGTGAAGCAAAGACCTTATCGCCTCAATCTGAAGTATAAAGAAAGGGTCCGCTTAGAGTTAGACAAGATGCTCGCGGAAGGTATTATTGAACCAGTGGAAGAATCTGATTAGGTAAGCCCAGTAGTGGTTCAAGAAAAGAAGCATACGGATGAAATAAGGATATGCGTAGATCTCAGGAAGTTGAATGATGACTGCGTGTGTTAGCGTTTGAGATTTCACCTAGGCTGAGATAGACAAATCTCAAAGCTACATCAAACCATTTCACCTTGTAGCTAGCCCTACGAGGTATGAGAAGGCTCTCTCGGGTCAAACTCGGTGGATTTTCAATAGGATGAGTTGACCAATTAGGAACAAGGATTTTAGGCTAGTAACTGATAAGGGGGGTTGATTTAGAGTTTTTGGGTTTTTTGGTGGCAATTGGAGGGAGTGCAATTCAGGGTGCGGGGATTGAGCTCAGTTTTTGCAGGTGGGTCTTTGGGGCAAGGTAGGAGTCTATGTTGATGCCTTTAGCTGAAAAAGATGATCAAGGAGGAAAGAAGAGAGGCTAAAGAGGGCGAAAAATGAATTCGAATCCTCTCTAGACAGTGGAAAACATAAATTTTAAACAAAATTGAAAGCTGAGCATGGCATGCATGAATTCAAACTTTATCACTTCTTTTGTTTAAATAGCAGCAAGAGATTAAGAAATGGAACATATAAACACACTTACAATGAGAAGTAGGAAACACACCATCAACATAATAATCCACAAGAATCCACAATGAAGTATGCAAAACCCTGGCCTTCCTTTTCCACAAATTGCAGAAATACAAGTCAAAAATACAATAGAGATTCTCCCTCTAGAGTCCAACCATGAAAATGAGAAAGAGAAGGCATAATATAGAAGGTCTAACTACTTTCCCCACCTCTAGGGGTCGAGCTCAGCTTCCTAGGAGCTGTTGCAACTAATTCTAAATCAATCACTAAATAATAGGCTAGCTCAACAACTTGCCTTTAAAACTTAGGAAACCTATCCATGCATTAAATATTCACTATTTACATCAAAGAAGCTTCTAGAAGAGGTAAATAAGAGTAAAAGTATCGAATTCCATGAAATTTACACAAGAAACCATCATTTACATGCCCAAATAGTCAACCAAAGTAAAAACAGTGCTTTGCTGGCCGAACTGGTCAAAAACTGGCAAAGTTTGCCTGAGTGGTCGCACCTCTGGCTCGACTGGTCACACCTTTTTGCAGATCTGTTTGAGGGCCTTCCCAGTGTCCAAATAAGGTGCAAGATAGTGCGTTCGAAAGGTCTGGAAGTCTACTTTCCAACCCAACTGGAATTTCTGAATTTGGAGTTGTTTTGACCCCTCAAAAAGCAAATCTCCCAAGCCTTCTTTCTGCAACTCAAAAAAGGGGCAGAAAGTCAAAATTTGCATGTATTTTGAGATTTTGGGAGCTCAAATCTTCACAAAATTTGAAACCCTTCCATAGGCAAGTGTACTTTTGCATGAAAAATCCAACCATGTAGAGTTTTCCGTGTTCTGAGCTGTCCCCACGACTGGTCGCGTAAGGGGTGAGACCACTCGAATGGCCAAAACCTGTAAAATTCCCAAAAATGTAAAAAATGCTTCAAAATTCTTAAAATTTCTTTGGTTTGCTGCTAGGAGGAAGATAATGAGTACCATGGTGAGTGAGAGAGGCCTTGGCCAAGATACTGAGCGGGTTGGTCTTCTTCCTTCCTTTGGGAGCCTTGGTCAACCTCCTTTGAAGAATTTTCATCTTCGCCTTGCAAACATGCATTCTTGCCCAATAATGATTTTTCATGTTCCTTAGCAACTTGTTGTTCCGATTGGCCTTAGCCAACATCCCCTCTAAGTGTGTGTTCACTCGGATAAGCATGGATTCCCTCTCCTTGGGCAACAAGTCACCGGGCCTCCTACGGTTGATGACTCGATCACTTCGAATCCTCCATAGCTCATCCAATTCTTTCTCATCCTCCAGCTGTTTGTTTCGCTACTCCAAATATTTTATTATCCATTTTTCCATCAATAATTGTGTCTTCAGCGAATGAATCTCGGTGCTTTGCTCTCGGATGATATCCTTGAGCTCTGTGCTAGGAGAATGAGCGTCGAGATCAATAACCGAAGCACCAGACACTCTTTACTCAATCATGTGCTGCTTGCCCCTCTCTGCTACCTATGCTGCTATTGGCAACGAGGTCCCTTCCACCTGGTGTGGAGATAACACTCGTTGATCTGATGATGATGACAAGACCCCTTCCACCTGCTGTGGAGAAAATACTCGTCGAGCTGCTGCAAACAAGGTCCTATGACCTCTCTGATATGTACACTGTAGTGGGGAAACAACATGTGTCGGCACAATAATCTCGGGCTGGTGTGATGGACCTCCCTCCTCATGAATGGCCTCTGGCTCTAGCTGTGACCATGATGACGCTGTAAAGACCTCATGAGAAATGAAGTCTGCCCATGAAATACCCTGCTGCCTCAAATGATAAGAAACAACAAGCTGAATGAGACCATGATGGCACAAACTCCTATGCTGCTGGGCTGGGGACTGCCTCTGAAATACGGATAACATCCTCTGAATGTCTTGGAAGAACAAAACCGGGATGTTCATCATCCTCACCCTGGTAAAGTGCATCAACATGCGAATATGACAAGAGAAGACCTGTGAAAATCTTCCCTCACATGTAAAGTACTGCATGATAAGCCTCATGATCGAAGCATACTCCGCCCATAGGAATCTGAAAGGAAAGACCCCTGACAAGTGGCTCACAAATGAGGGCCTGACATATGGCTCAAAAAAGATAAAATCCAGCAATTTGCGCTTGGGCCACACTTCTCCTACATTCGGTATCGCGGTAGCCTCTAAAATCATCTCTGGAGATAGTACAAAATTCACCCCTGCAAGAGTGACCTGCCCATCATGAAGGTGCAAAACAAATAAACGTGCCAACTCGCTATGATGCTGAATATGAGCAAGCCTCTCACAGAACTGAAAACATGACATGTACCAAAAACCATTCATTGCCAAAGGACAAGCCTGCAATGCTGCTAAAGAAGTAGGTTCCTGTCTCCTATGGTGACCACCTTTCTTAGGAAACCTCTGCTGTACCAACACCTCTGTAGATGATGAATGGTCATCACTAGGCTCATAACTCTTGGTGTCTGACATGGTTTTGGAACAAGATGATCAAGATGAAAGGTAAATAGGACTGTTACCTCTGCCTGCAAAATGCTGAGAAGTATGTTGTTTTCAAGGGGAAAAAATCATAAGGGAAATGTTAGGGGATGGATTTTTAGTAAGCAATTGGGAATAAAAACAAGGATTTTTAGGGAATGTTCACAAAATGTAACACATATCATCTCATCATTTTTAGGAAATCATTTGCAATGAAACCATGTATGATAGAGACCAAGGGAAAGAACATATGTTATGACAGGGGTATGGGACAACATTGTTCATTTGATTTTTGTCCTTTAATGAAGCAAACTCTGTTATCTGAAAGGAATTCATATACATTTGGTGATAAGGGAAAAAGGGCTTCATTTATATTTTTCTCACAAAGAGAAAAAGGGATTTCATTCTTCAAAAGGGAAAGAGTAAAAGGGAAAACGGAGTTTCGGTTTAGGAATACACAACAGCATTATTTTTGCATATCATAACCACAACAATATGTCCATTCTGAATATATACGCAGCTGCATTCTTTAATGTTTCTTTTTAAAATATCATAACAGTAGCCTGCCTCTTTTTTAATACCCAACAATATCTCTTTTTTTTATTTGGGTCATTTTGGCAATTTATTTCTATTTTTCTTTTCACATCAATTTTTTATATATATATATTTTTATTCTTTTATTTTATTTCCTTGTTGTTGGTCCATTTAATTTGCTTGTTGTGGGAAGGAAAAGGGCATTTTCGGGTTTGTTTGGAATATGAAGGGCATTAGGGTTTAGTGAAGAAATTTGGGGAGGGATAGATTTTGTAGGAATATGGGATGGGAAACTTTCTATTTCTTGCAAATGAAATAATGAGAAAAACATGTAGCAACATTTGTGAATTTAATTGAAAAGGAAACAAGGATGGGATAAGAGGGATTTAACCTTGAAAAACAAACAAACCCCAGCACATTTGCCTACACTAACAACAGCTAAATTCACCATTTCTCTTGCAAATTTTTGAAGAAGAAAACCATTAGACACATCATCATTCAATCATCACTTGCCATCATGGATGAATTTAGAGCCTACCTGGTCAATTTAGCAGTTTGGGAGGGCGATTTGAGTGATTTGGCAAGTTTGTGGCGAATACAGTCTGAGTGGTCGCACCCCCAGCTCGAGTGGTCGCACCTCTCTGAGTGGTCGCACCAGTTCAAAAATTGCACTGTGGGAGGGGCGCTGAGTGGTCACACCTCGCCCAACTGGTCGCACCATAACTTCGAGTGGTCGCACCTCTGAAAATGCCCAAAATTGCTGCAAAATCGCCTTCCTTTGATCTCTCTTGTATCTTGCAAGTTTGCAAATGCATAATGAGGCCATGAAGAGGGATTTTTAGTCTTTATAGGTCCACATTAGAAAAATTAAATCATCAAACCCACTTTCTAATGTTGTATGTTTTGACATTTAATTTAACACTGCTTTTTTTTTTTAGTTTCACTTTGCCTTCTTTTGAGTGTTTTCACTTCGTTCTTTTTGCAAGTTAACTATCTGATGGACTCTGGTGAGGAAACCAGGGTTGTTGCCGGCATTCTGAAGATTTATGAAAATTTTCCTTATTTCACATGACCTTGGGTTTAAAAACAGAGTTTTTAAATCCAAGGTATAAATGAGCTGTAGCTGATGAAAAATATCAATAGAACATAATTACATACCTCCTTCTGGCTTGCTGGGGACTATTAGACTTTTGACTCATGACCTTGCTGTGATTTTGACCGAAACCCTAGACCTAGATTTGGGATTTCAAGACAAAAATAACACAAATGTGACACAAGTTTATTCAAATGATATGACCTGATTCCAGCAAAGCCAAGAAGGGAACAAGACTAGCTCCTCCATCAGCGTTATGCCATGCCTAACGGGATGCAAAACTGATGCTGATGAGACACCTACATATGCATATGCAAAGAACTTTTGATCACCGATGGAGGGCTCAAAACTGACACTAACATTGGCTCCAATGGGGATGGTGGCTCCTTGGAGGTGCAAAGAATCGCAGACCTCTGGGAGAGCAGACCAGTGCCTTACAATTATTGGGCAATGGAGTCAAAAACTCAAGCTGAAATGCATGACTGAAAACTGATGCAAACTAACTTAATAACAAGACTGAAAATGGACTAACAAAGGACTCATGACTCAACTAAAAACTAACTCAATAATTAAACACAACCGATAAACTGAAAATGATGCTCAAAGTGGAGCTTATTCATCAAAACCTACTCTAACAGTTTCATTCATCACCTGATCAAGTGAAATGAAACAACCAATGCAACCAAGTAAGTATCTCATTTGCTGTTTGAGATCTCCACAAGTTCTCACTTATCACCAACAAGAGAGAACTACTGAAAGGCAACTCCCATGACAACTTAGAAACAGATCCAATGAATGATATGGATGCTCTATCCACCTCCAAAAACACTGCATAAGGATCATGAAATTCGAACACACTAGAACTTAGCTCACCCAATGGATTACTTCTCTTCTCCTCATACCAGGAATGCAAATGTTGATCTAAGCCTTGTGACGAGACCTCTGCTGAAAATGACAAAGAAACCAGCTGCCGGATCAAGTCCATATCAGCACATGTTTCAAGCTCATATGTAGTCAATGGAGAAAGACTTTGACTGCAAACCTCATCCAAAACATCAGCTATTGGATCATGAAAAACCTGAAAAGACTGCTGCAATGTATCCATTGAAAATGTATGAAGATTCTGCCTTATAAACTGAAATGCTTCGAAACAAAAGGGTATAGAATCTTCCGGCATCATCAAATCATCTTCCACATCTTCATCTATAATCTGCCCTTCATTTTCATTTGGTGGCTGCAAATCTAATGCTACAGGCTGCTCAAGAATGTTGTTATTTGTCTCGTCCTCAACATCAACACTGAGAGATTGCTGATTTGTTATAGGTTGTCCATTTGAATATTTACCATGCAATCTACCCTTCAAAAACTGAAATGATTCGAAACAAAAAGGCAGGGATTCTTCTTGTATCATTTGATAAAATATGTCAATCTCCATGCTTTCATATGCAACTTGACAATCAATGGCTTTCGGGATTTGCAAATCTGAATATGAGAAGTCTTGAACAAAATTTTCATTGCTCTCAAGATGGTCTAGATCAAGACTTGTTGACAGCTGATTTCTAATTTCATGGAAGTTGTCTGTAATGAACTGACATGAATCAAAACAAAAAGGCAAAGATCCCTCACTTACTTCAAAATTTGCTGCACTTTCCTCATCAATGTCATAGCTGATATGTGATGGCTGAACATTGTATTCAAGCTACTGAAAATGAACTTTTTCCTCCCACCAACTAGCTTATGATTTGTCTGCAAGATTGGCTTCTGTTTGGAGAACATAATCATCATCATACTGATCAAACCGAGGCAAATCATAATCAAACATACACATCATATCAACAACTCTCTCTTCTTCACAATGATCTATAAAACAATCACTATGACAACTGGGATAAGAAACAAAATGTTTTGGAGTAGCAACTTGTTCTTCTTCAATCAGCGAGCCATGAGCTAGAACATAATCATCATTCCTTGCGTTGATCTTGTCCATCATCTTTTCCACTGCACTTACCAAACTATCAAGCTCTATCTCTAGAGATGTTGACTCGGCCGGATCTATGTTTGTCATCTCTTCTTCCTTCATCCTTGCTCGTCGGATCAATAGATGCGCCTCTACATTTACTGCATTGTTTTGCATCTCGTGAAGTGTTGCAATGTCCCTTTCTCTCAGCTGAAACTCCATCTCCGGATCAAAGGCACCCGGGTAGTGCAAGAGAGCAGATCTAGGAGTAGGCCTTATATCAACTGGGATTGAATAATAAACTTGGTTAAATCTGGCTGAAAATTGTTGTACTGTCTCCCTTGGAAATCTTTTCAGCTGGTTATACTCTTCTACAATCAAGAAAAGGTTTTGTCCGATCATCCACCTGTCGAGAAAAACTTTGACGAACTGCTGGAAATATGAGATGCTTGCATCAGGTAGGGCTTTGAACCAACTCTTCACTTCGGCTTGCAAAGAAAGAGCAAAAAGCCTTATACTAACATCTTCATCATCAACTTCAAAAAGGTCAAGAAAATTCTCAACATTCTGCACATGTTGCTCAGCGTCGACATTTTTACATTCACCATCGAACCTCGGCAAGTATAGATCATAGTTTTTGGGGAAATCATGAAGAACAGAAGGTAAAACAAGAGGTCTATACCGATCGGGAATTTTACAAGGTGTAGGGGTATGTACAACGGGTATAGAATCAGTCTTGGTCTCTTGAGACTCATCAATTTGAAGATGGTTATCACAAAATTCAGAAAAAGGATCTTGATCAAGCTCAAAGGCATGCAAATCTTTGGAATTCACGATCTTCAAAGGGAAAGATTCAACGGCAAGACGAGGATCTTTACTTAAGCATAATATACTTTGCAAAGCCTTCTTGACATTCTTGGGAAAAGAGAAGAAATAATTTATGACAAAGAACAAAATGTCTTGGATGAAATTCCAACTTGAATACCTGATATTGCCATGTTGTTCTTTCATGTTTCTGCTGGTCGGGATCATCCTCCAGTGGAGTCTTCGGATCTGATCTCAAAACTGATTTAGAGTCGCCAAGTGAATGATTTCAGCCTATCAAGTGTCTGATCGTTGTTCACCATCAACAATCAAATCTGAACTTGATACATGTACTGGGGTAAAATGCCAATGAAGTACTGTATTCACAAGCTCACGGAGATCGACTGAAGCAGCGTTTATCTACTAACGCTGATGTAAAACAAGAGCGTGTTCGAAGGCTACCTGGCATATCTTTAGACTCTGTCTAAGACTTATGAAATAACACATCAATGAGAAAATGATAAGTTTGTTCTTCCCCAGTATGGTCGCCAATATGTTAGCACTTGAGATTTCACCTAGGCTGAGATAGACAAACCTCAAAGCTACATCAAACCATTTCACCTCGTAGCTAGCCCTACGAGGTATGAGAAGGCTCTCTCGAGTCAAACTCGATGTAATTTGTCAATAGGATGAGTTGACCAATTAGGAACAAGGATTTTAGGCTAGTAAACTGATAAGGGGATTTGATTTAAAGTTTTTGGGTTTTTTGGTGGCAATTGGAGGGAGTGCAATTCAGGGTGCGAGGATTGAGCTCAGTTTTTGCAGGTGGGTCTTTGGGGCAAGGTAGGAGTTTATGCTGATGCCTTTAGCTGAAAGAGATGATCTAGGAGGAAAGAAGAGAGGCTAAAGAGGGCGAACAATGAATTCGAATCCTCTCTAGACAGTGGAAAACATAAATTTTAAACAAAATTGAAAGCTGAGCATGGCATGCAAGAATTCAAACTTTATCACTTCTTTTGTTTAAATAGCAGCAAGAGATTTAAAAATGGAACACATAAACACACTTACAATGACAAGTAGGAAACACATCATCAACATAATAATCCACAAGAATCCACAATGAAGTCTGCAAAACCCTGACCTTCCTTCTCCTCAAATTGCAGAAATACAAGTAAACAATACAATAAAGCTTCTCCCTCTAGAGTCCAACCATGAAAATGAGAAAGAGAAGGCATAATATAGAAGGTCTAACCTCTTCCCCCACCTCTAGGGGTCGCGCTCAGCTTCCTAGGAGCTGTTGCAACTAATTCTAAATCAATCACTACATAATAGGCCAGCTCAACAACTTGCCTCTAAAACTTAGGAAGCCTATCTATGCATTAAATATTCACTATTTACATCAAAGAAGCTTCTAGAAGAGATAAAGAAGAGTAAAAGTATCTAATGCCATGAAATTTACATAAGAATCCATCATTTACATACCCAAATAGTCAACCCAAGTGAAAACAGTGCTTTGCTGGCCGAACTGGTAAAAAACTGGCAAAGTTTGCCTGAGTGGTCGCACCTCTGGCTCGACTGGTCGCACCTTTTTGAAGCTCTGTTTGAGGGCCTTTGCGGAGTCCAAATCAGGTGCAGGATAGCTCGTTGGAAAGCTCTGGAAGTATACTTTCCAACCCAACTAGAATTTCTGAATTTGGAGTTGATTTTACCCCTCAAAAATCAAATCTCCCAAGACTGCTTTCTGCAACTCAAAAAAGGGGCAGAAAGTCAAAATTTGCATGTATTTTGAGCTTTTGGGAGCCCAAATCTTCACAAAATTTGAAACCCTTTTATAGGAAAGTGTACTTTTGTATGAAAAATCCAACCATGTAGTTTTCCCCATTCCGAGCTGTATCCATGACTGGTCTCGTACAGGGTGAGACCACTCGAGTGGCCAAAACCTGTAAAATTCCCAAAAATGCCAAAAATGCCTCAAAATCCTCAAAATCTCTTGGGTTTGCTACTGGGAGGAAGATAATGAGTACCATGATGAGTGAGAGAGGCCTCGGCCAAGATACTGAGCGAGTTGGTCTTCTTCCTTCCTTTGGGAGCCTTGGTCAACCTCCTTTGAAGAATTTTCATCTTCGCCTTGCAAACATGCATTCTTGCCCAATAATGATTTTTCATGTTCCTTAGCAACTTTTTGTTTCGGTTAGCCTTAGCCAAAAACCCCTCTAAGTGTGTGTTCACTCGGATAAGCATGGATTCCCTCTCCTTGGGCAGCAAGTCACCGGGCCTCCTACAGTTGATGACTCGATCACTTCGAATCCTCCATAGCTCATCCAACTCTTTCTCATCCTCAAGCTATTTGTTTCGCTGCTCCAAATATTTTATTATCCATTTTGCCATCAATAATTGTGTCTGCAGCGAATGAATCTCGGTGCTTTGCTCTCGGATGATATCCTTGAGCTCTGTGCTAGGAGAACCGGCGTCAAGATCAATAATAACCGGATCACCTGACACTCTCTCCTCAATCATGGGCTGCTTGCCCCTCTCTGCTACCTGTGCTGCTGTCGACAACGAGGCCCCTTCCACCTGGTGTGGAGATAACACTCGCTGATCTGATGAT
Source organism: Pinus taeda (assembly GCA_000404065.3). NCBI lineage: Eukaryota > Viridiplantae > Streptophyta > Pinopsida > Pinales > Pinaceae > Pinus > Pinus taeda. The sequence goes on from APFE030258168.1 coordinate 154,734, forward strand.
GATGACGAGACCCCTTCCACCTGCTGTGGAGAAAATACTCGTCGAGATGCTGCAAACAAGGTTCTATGACCTCTCTGATATGTACACTGTAGTGGGGAAACAACATGTGTCGGCACAATAATCTCTGCCTGGCGTGATGGACCTCCCTCCTCATGAATGGGCTCTGGCTCTAGCTGTGACAATGATGACGCTGTAAAGACCTCATGAGAAATGAAGTCTGCCCATGAGATGCCCTGCTGTCTCAACTGATAAAAAACCACAAGCTGAATGAGACCATGATGGCACAAACTCCTATGCTGCTGGGATGGGGACTGCCTCTGAAATACGGATGACATCCTCTGAATGTCCTGGAAGAAGAAAACCGGGATGTTCATCATCCTCACCCTGGTAAAGTGCATCAACATGCGAATATGACAAGAGAAGACCTGTGAAAATCTTCCCTCACATGTAAAGTACTACATGATAAGCCTCATGATCGAAGCATACTCCGCCCGGAGGAATCTAAAAGGAAAGACCCCTGACAAGTGGCTCAAAAATGCTGGCCTGACATATGGCTCAAAATAAACAAAATCCAGCAATTTGCGCTTGGGCTACACCTCTCCCACATTTGGTATCCTGGTAGCCTCTGAAATCATCTCTGGAGATAGTATAAAATTCACCCCTGCAAGAGTGACCTGCCCATCATGAAGGTGCAAAACAAATAAACGTGCCAACTCACTATGATGCTGAATCTGAGCAAGCCTCTCACAGAACTGAAAACAATGACATGTCCCGAAAACCATTCCATTGCCAAAGGACAGAGCCTGCAATGCTGCCAATGAAGTAGGTTCCTGTCTCCTATGGTGACCACCTTTCTTAGGAAGCCTCTGCTATACCTCCACCTCTGTAGATGATGAATGGTCATCACTAGGCTCATAACTCTCGGTGTCTGACATGGTTTTGGAACAAGCTGAGCAAGCTGAAAGATAAATAGAACTGCTGCCTCTGCCTGCAAAATGCTGAGAAGTATGCTGTTTTCTCAAGGGGAAAAAAATCATAAGGGAAATGTTAGGGGAGGGAATTTTAATAAGGAATGGGAAAAATATATAAAAACATGGATTTTTTTAAGGGAAAATTCACAAAATGTAACACATATCATCTCATCATTTAGGAAATCATTTGCAACGAAACATTTTATTGGGATTTTATCATAAGGAACAAGGGAAAACATGTATGATAGTGACCAAAGGGATGCATGTACTCATTTATATTTTTGTCACAAAGAGAAAAAGGGATTTCATTCTTCAAAAGGGAAAGAGTAAAAGGGAAAACAGAGTTTCGGTTTAGGAATACACAGCAGCATTATTTTTGCATACCATAACCACAGCAATATGTCCATTCTGAATATATACACAGCTGCATTCTTTAATGTTTCTTTTTATAAATCTCATAACAGCAGCTTGCCTCTTTTTTTTTGTTTTATACCCAACCATATCTCTTTTTTTCATATTTGGGTCATTTTGGCAATTTATTTTTATTTTTCCTTTCACATAATATTTTATATATATAATATATATAATATTATATATATATATACATAAATATATATATATTCTTTGTTTTGTTTACTGCTGTGGTTGTTTAGTTTGCTTTGTTGTGGGAAGGATATTTAGGGTTTGGTGGGAATATGAATGGCACTAGGGTTTTAGTAAAGAGATTTGGGGAGGGATAGGTTTTTAGGAATTTGGGATGGGAAATGCATTTGTTGCAAATGAAATAAGAGAAAAATATGTATTAACATCTGTGAATTTAATTTAAAGGAAACAAGGGGGGGATAAGCAGGACAAAAAAACCTTGAAAAAGAAACAAACCCTAGCACATTTGCTTACATTAACAACAGCTAAATTCACCATTTCTCTTGCAAAATTTTGAAGAAGAAAACCATTAGACACATCATCATTCAATCATCACTTGCCATCATGGATGAATTTAGAGCCTACCTGGTCGATTTAGCAGTTTGGGAGGGCGATTGGAGTGATTTGGCAAGTTTCTGGTGAATACAGTCTGAGTGGTCGCACCCCAAACTCGACTGGTCGCACCTCTCTGAGTGGTCGCACCAGTTCTGGAAATGCACGGAGGGAGTAGTTCTGAGTGGTCGCACCCACCCAACTGGTCGCACCTCTATTTCGAGTGGTCGCTCCCCCAGGAAATGACCAAAATCGCTGCAAAATCACCTTTCTTTGCTCTCTCTTGTGTCTTGCAAGTTTGCAAATGCATAATGAGGCCATGAAGAGGGCTTTTTAGTCTTTATAGGTCCACATTAAAAAAAATTAAAACATCAAACCCACTTTCAAATGTTGCATGTTTTGACATTTAATTTAACACTGTTTTTTAAGTTTAACTTTGCCTGAAATTGATCTTTTGAGTGTTTTCACTTGGTTCTTTTTGCAGGTTGATTCTCTGATGGACTCTGGCGAGGAAACCAGGGTTGTTGCCGGCATTCTGAAGATTTATGAAAATTTTCCTTATTTTTGCAAATTTCACATGACCTTGGGTTTAAAAACAGAGTTTTTAAATCCGAGGTATAAATGAGCTGTAGCTGATGAAAAATATCAATAGAACATAATTACAAACCTCCTTCTGGCTTGCTGGGGACTATTGGACTTTTGACTCATGACCTTGCAGTGATTTTGACCGAAACCCTAGACCTAGACTTGGGATTTCAAGACGAAACTGAAACAAGTGTGACACAAGTTTTTTCAAATGATATGACCTGATTCCAGCAAAGCGAAGAAGGGAACAAGACCAGCTCCTCCATCAGTGTTATGGCATGCCTAACGGGATGCAAAACTGATGCTGATGAGACACCTACATATGCATATGCAAAGAGCTGTTGATCACTGATAGAGGGCTCAAGACCGACACTAACATTGGCTCCAATGGGGATGGTAGCTCCTTGGAGGTGCCAAAAACCTTAGACCTCTGGGACAGCAGACCAGTGTTTTATTCATTGGGCAAATGGAGTCAACTTGTACACACATGACCAAACTTGAAATGACTGTATTGGACTTGGACTGAAAAACTAAAATTTTCAAAGGACTTAGACACAAAACAAACTAACTTTTGCAGAAAATAAACAATCTGAAAACTTCACACCAACCAATCTCTATCCTTAGAATTATAGCCTTCACCACAGGCCCCAAACTAAGGACAAGAGATCAGTTCACACTTGCTGTAATATGAAAGAAAAAATGGTAATTACAATGAGGATGATTAGAGCAGCAATTGCTCAAGCATGATATCTTTTCAAAAGCCGGCCATTCACCGACCCAC